>PVJC01008807.1:0-47467 GCA_004026665.1 Murina feae | reverse complement strand
TCACCTCGCAGTGTCTATAATGAAACAATTGTTACTTTTACTGGTTAGGCCGGAGCTGCTCTTTCCTTCAGCTCCGGAGGATTCTATGATTGTTACAATGTTTCAAAAAGCTGTGTTTCGCTAGAGGCAGTTTAATCGGAGCTGAGCTGAGGGGCTCAGCTTCACTTTCGCTCCTGCCACAATGGAAAGGGCTGTTTACTCAGGTCCGTGAGTGGCGGCCGCCATCTTGGCTGGGCTAATTTGCATACAGCCGCTCTGATTGGCTGGCGGGCGTGGCTTACCCTGTCTCGGAGAAACGGTTAATTTTAATATTTCGCTTTTATTAGTTTATATATATATATATACATATATATATATATGTATATATATATATATATATTCCTTGATTAAAGGATACATATCATAACATTTACCCACTGTAAGCATACAGTGTGGCGATTTTTAGTAAATTTGTACAGTTGTGCAGTGATCAGTACAATCAGTTTTAGAGTACTTCTATAGATTTATGGAGTTTCACATGACCTTTGTACCAGTAGAGTCATTTTCTGCTTCTACTCTGAGCCTGAGCAGTTATTGATCTTCTCTTTATCTCTATAGTTTCCTAACCTCTAGGGAAATATTTTAAAGGATTATAAAATACTTAAAATTTTCATGGAAAATATAATTTATATTCCAAGAAAGGCTGAAAAATAATTATGTCTAACATCAGAGTTCTCTTCAACATTTTATATCCCTGATGTAATATCAGAGGTCATTTTTTTTCCATTCAGGAAATCTTGCCAAACAAGAGAACAATTACTATGCATCATTGAATCTATAGGTGCTGTCACACAGAACTTAGCATGATTCATTCCTAAATAATGAAGCAAATACATGAAGATAAACATTTTCACCTTTGACTACCTTAAAATATCTCCCACACTACTCTGACCACAGTGCCTGGAAATAATACCTTTAGAATAAAAACATCTTCAATCTTCATATAACTCAAGATCAGTTTTCTGTTTCTAGTCTCTCCTCTTAAAAGAACTTATATTTTAACATAAGTACAAACCATAGTTATCGACAGGAAATGTGAACTGTTCGCATCCTCTAATATGCTTTAGAGAACATAGTTAGAGAGGGAAAGTAAAGAGGGGGAAAAAGTGCTGAGTTTTTTAAAATAAACTTAGTGTCATCTTTCGGACTCTGGCCCATTAATGATGTTTGTAAAATAAGTGTATTAAAAATGAGAACAAGAATAGGGCTGAAGTGTTTTGCGAGAGTTAATTGACTGATGATTATTTCCATTATTATAAATTTTATAGCACCTAATTTATCCTCGTTGATTTTTATTATCCACTCTCTGAATTTGTTATTTCTTAAACAAAATGAGACCATTTCTATAAGAGATGAGAATTTCCAATCAGGATGCTGTGTAGCCAATGGGATGGTGAATTTTCATTCAATGACGATAGTCAAGGGGATCAGAAAAACATGTGAGAAACTGGATGGGGACATTCAGCTATGACCCAAGAGTCATCTTTTTTAAAGCTGACACATCCAGGGTGAGCTCGTGCCAAGACAAACGCAGGCAGAACTGTAGCCTGGAAATACTTAAACATATTATTGGAATTCTCAGAAGTATCATTTTTACTTAAAGTAAACATTGGCATGCAAAGCCAATAGTCTGAGTAATCCGGTCTTCAAGTGTAACTTTATTTGTTATGGGGATTTGCTCAGGGAAGAGAAGGGGAAAAAAATAAACCCAACCTCTCTTCTAGTGCAGAGAGAAAAATAGTTCTTTCTGCAACACTGGAGACATTATTTGAGGCCATGTAAGTGACACTGCCTCAAGCTACTTTAACAATTCACAACATTTGCTTTAATTGTTTTTAGTTTTAAGTTCCATTGGCACAGGCACCCAGGGTGATTATTGTTTCTTTATAAACAGATGGGTACTAAGCTCTACTAGTGAGGATCTCAAACTGCAGCCAAGTAGCTGGGTCAGAGTCACTCTGAACCCAAAGCAAGAGGCTCTCTTAATTCTCTGATGAATCTCCTCTTGAAGAAGGTAGAGTTGATGAGCACTTTATAATCCAGGTGTCATCAACTTGGAATCCATGGTCTAAGAGTCCTTGAGCCCTTTGTAATTGTAATTGTTTGTGAATGTGTTTATATCTTTACTATTCTGGGGTAGTGTTCATAATGTCAATATGATTCACAGAGTGATATATGACCCAAAGTAGTTTATATAGGAAGCACTTGTATTGTACAGCCCTACCCTTGTTTTGACTAGCGTCCTCCCTTATCTCATGGCTCCCTAATGGCTATGGAATAATTCAACATCACTAATTGGACATTTGACTACTCTTCAGCACTCATCTTCCATCTCCAGGTTGTCCTCCACTCCCATTACATTTCTGGGCTGTGCTATTGAAGTGAGCACAGCTGGACATTGAGGTTGTGTTTTTCCCCATTATGAACATGCTATAAAGCATTCCTGAAAATACTGTATATTTTTTATGAACTGTATTATTTTAACAAGTTTTGGAGCTTATTTTATTTTGAAATAGCCAAATTTGGAATAATTGCTCTTAAATTGTACTTGGACATGTTTCCAATGCTCTAACTTTTTTAGTGGTTTCTCTTAATTTCTCTTACTTCTAAACCTTGGAGTTTCTCAAAGTTCAGTCCTTAAGTATCTTCTTGTTTATCTATAATTTGTTTCTACATATCTCCTCTAGACTCAAGGTTTTAAGCAACTTCTATGGTGATCCTTAAAATTAGACTTTTAGTACAGACCTCTACCCTAAACTTCTGATTAAAATCCAGTTGCCAATTGATATCTTTTAGATGTCTAATAAGCACCACAGACTTAATCCTATTTGTCCTAGTGCATGGTGACTCTATTCTTCTGGTTTCCTCAGGCCAAGAATTTTGAGGCATTGTTAAGGACTCTCTTTCTCTCATCCAGATTTAATTTTTCAACCAATCATGTTAGCTCTACCTTCAAAATACATCTCAAATTCCATCCCTCTTTAATACCTCCATCATCAATATCTGGTTCAGCTTGTATTATTTCTTGCCTGGATTATTGCAATAATCTCCTGACTGGTTTCTCTGCTTTCAGTCTTGCCCTCTTCAATTTAGTTTGACCTAATTGAAATGTAAATCACATCAGTTTACTTCTATGTTTAGATCCCCTCAGTGGCTTTCCTTCACCCTCAATATAAAAGCAAAGTCAGTTGTAGGACCCGTGATGGTCCTCCTTTTACTTCTCTGACCTTACCTTCTACTACTCTCACCTTCACTCACAATTCAGCATTTTTTTACATGACCAAAATGGGGCAAACTGTTTCTATGCTGTTAACAACATGCTGTTCTAAAAATAGAATGTGCAGTATCAATTATGAAGGCTTGATGATAGAATATATTACCCTGAATTCAAAAAGGCATTTGTTCACGCACTATTTAATAAGCATTTCCATAAAATGCACGTATGTGTTTTATGTCAACTGCAGAAGTAGATTACAACTGCCAAGTGTCTCCATGGTGGGAAGACTTTTGCTTGTAGGACCTCTGACAATGGCTCATTCTCATTATGCATGTGACAGTTGGTATGTGGCTCTTGGGGGTAGCCCAACTGCATACATCATGGATGTTTTTGCATCAATAGAGCCCACGAATTATTGATGAAGTAAAACAAGCCCTCCTACTTTTTATATCACATGGGTTCCATTAGTAGAGCATGTTTTAGCTTGGGCTTCAATAACGAAAATACCATAGACTAAGGTTATAGTGCCAGAATGGATGAGTTCTGATAAGGCCTCCAACTTCTTATTGTCTCATCACATGGTAGAGAGCAGAGCTCTCTTGTGCTTATGACTTTTTTTTTTCTCAGAGAGAGAGTGATAGAGAGAAAGAGAGAGAGAGAGAGAGAGAGAGAGAGAGAGAGAGAGAGCGCACAATGTGAGAGAGAAACATCAATTGGTTGCCTCCTATAAGCACCTCAATCAGGGATTCAACCTACAACTTAGGTGTGTGGCCTGACCTGCAATTGAACTTTCCACTTTTGGTGTATAGGATGATGCTATGACCAACTGAACCTCCCAGCCAAGACTTTCTTGTGACCCCTTTTTAAACATATATATATTTATTGATTTCAGAGAGAAGAAAGGAGAGGGAGAGAGAGATAGAAACAGTGATGAGAGAGAAGCATGGATCTTCTGCCTCTTGCATGCCCCATGCTGAAGATTGAGCCAGAAATATGGGCACTTGCCCTGACTGGGAATGGAACCTCCTGGTGCTTGGGACTAGGCTCAACCAACTGAGCCACACCAGCCAGGCTCTTTTGAGCCTTTTAAGGACACTAATTCTCTTCGTGAGAGTCCCACCCTCGTGACCTCATCTAATCCTTTCTCCTAAAGGTCCCACCTTCTGATACCATCAGATGGTTGGAAGTAAAGTTTCAACCTATGAATTTGGGAGCAACAAAGCAAACATTCCTTTAATAACATAGCATCACATTAGAGTACCTTCTTATGATGTTATATAATAGTAATCTTATCTAACAGGTTTGTTTTGTCAAAACCTAGCATTAAAATAGATATAAAGCATTTTTAATACTTACTTTAAACAAGAAGCAAAATGACATAGTAGCAGAATTAGAAATCTAGGCCAATCCCAGCTATAACATATTGTATGGTTTCAATAAGTTACTTTCCTCTCAATTTTATCCTCTACTCATTATTATAAAAATCAAAATGGGAAATCCTATATCATAAAAGCCTAATATGCTAAGTGTCTGGTTGACCAGTCAGTCATTCAACCACTCAAAGTGTAATATTCTAATGATATGCTAAGGACCCTCAACCACTTACTATGGTGTGCACTGACTACCAGGGGGCAGACACTCTGACTGATAAGTTAACTTGCTGCTGGGGTAGTTTAGCTTTCCAGTGGAATCTCTTGGCCTGGCCTGCACCCTCTCACAATTTGGGACCACTTGAGGGATGTTGGAGAGCCAATTTTGGCCCAATCCTGCAGGCCAGGCTGAGGGACCCCACTGATGCATGAATTCGTGCACTGGGCCTCTAGTGTAAATAATAATGCTTTTTAAACTAAAAGTCATTGTACAAATACTGGGCACAATTGAATCAATTTTTTCGCATTTCATTACTTTTAGTTTCTTTTTAATGGCAATTTATAATCAGCATTATTTTGTATTAATTTCAAGTACATAGCATAAGGGTTAGACAACCATATACCTCACAAAACATTCCCCCAATATTTCCAGCACCCACTTTGCACCACACATAGTCATTACAGTATTATTGCATGTTTTCTTAAAAGCCAAATATTTTTTAAAAGCTGGTGACATATCAATTTGAGTTATTAAACATTAATCATAAGATACTAAATATACTCTGAATGCTTTCATTGTACACTCTTCCTCATGTCATCCACAAGAAGACCCTATATTCCAATCCTTGGCCCACTGGCCTAGAAACAATTTCAAATAGGAAAACAAGTAGGTATAATATGTCTTGTTCTTGGCAAATTAAAGCTGACACCTGGTAATCAGTACTTTCCTTTAATCTACTCACAAGTTTTCTAGTCAATAATCCATTAGATTTGCTTGCCAGAAATTGACACAAAGCTCACCAATGTGTCTTTTCTTAAAAACCTTTGCATTAGTCACTTTATAGTTTTTTGGTACTTTTTACATTGCCCCAAAGACTTAAAGATCATTATAGAATATTCTGTAAATACATTTGTAAGTTTTTAAAAAATACATAAATTTTACTTAAAGAAAGGCATTTTTATTATTTCAGCTTTAATCTAGTATTAGTACAGGGTAGGCTAATAGCTATTACAACTACCACCCTTTCACCCTGCCCTCACCCAGGCCAAATCAATGGTTTAACATAATCCACATTAATCTCTTACTCATGCTAATTCCAATATGAATGGCAACTATCTATAGGGCAAATCTACCAGTCTTTCCTCAAAAGGTGACGTGAGGATTCAACTTCTTCCATCTGGTGGCTCTTTTGTGTACCTGAGACATCAAAGAATCTGTTGTATTCCTTGTCTCTGGCTTGTGGCCAAGAGAACAAAGAGAAAACCAACTGAAGATCCTGGATCTTGTGCAGGAGATTTATGGAGCCCAGACTAAAACACCCGCAGTGCAGCCCTTTCACCACCTTGAATTGCCTAGAACTAGAAGCATGACTGGGAAATATAGTATTTCCTTCTTCAGGAGCAAACATGAAATGGTTGTGCACACTTAGCATTATCTCATAAATGTCTTCCTTGCTAAAGCCTTTCTACCTCTTCATCTTAAATACCTGTCTTCTGACGAAGAAATAGTAAAAATGGAATGGTTATGCATTCCCAAACCTGTAGTGACTCTTCCTTCAGTCAAAAAGTTTTGAAATAAGATTTTTTGTGTCAATATTTCCACATATTTGAGTTTCAGTTTATTCTCAGAGTTTCAGATTCAGGTCTTAAGGGATTTTGCCTTTGGGTCTAAGGGCCTGTATCCTTGTTATGTCTTCTGTATGTGTACTCTTGAAAACTGGGTTCTCCGTGCAGCCACAGACTCCTGTATATTTGTTTTAATTTTTGTTTTCACTCCCATGATCACAGAGATACCTTATCACCATGCACACTTCCACATTTCAGAGTACTGTATTCTTGTGTTCAGAACATAGTCTTCAGTAGCAGACACTTTGTTTTTCTTTACTTTCTGCAATGTGTTCTTCCTGGTCCTGACAGGCTGTGCTGTCCCTTGGTTATAAATCATATGACCACTAGCTATAAACACACAACACACACATGCTATTTATCACACCACCCATACACTCGGCATTGGCATCTAGGATTCCTCATTGCTGGAAAGTCCCCCAGAAGGCCTTCTTCATCCTCCAGGGGGATAAAAGCATGTCTATTAAAAACTCATAGGTCCTTCCATATGCTGGTTTATGTTTAAGTCCCTGAGGTTTCCTTCCTCATTAGTGAGACTTCAAAGTTAGAGACAGCCTTCAGGCAAGGTAATTCTACTGAGGTGGAAAAGTCTCTCTACTAAGCAACACATTATCACCCTCAATATACATTTGTAGGATACTTTGGGGCACTTTATTTAGAATGAAGTTATAAAAAAAGAGACCTTTTCTTGTAATCTTTTAAAAGCAAAATAACATTGCTTGAAAGTGTTGTATCTCCCAAAAAATTTAATAAAATTGAGAGTACTAGGATTTTAATAGCTGATTTTAAATTGAGCTGTTACTCAGAAGTAGAGCAACACTACTGAAATTTCTGGGTTCCTTTGTTTTCCCAGGTGTTAGCAATCCCTCCAGGCTTAACTGGCTCTGTGTTTACTTCATCCTTTGGATCATTAATAATGACAGTAAATAAAACCCAGCCTAGGAAGCTAGTTCTTTTCATCTGACAAGTACTCAAGAAACAGGCACGCCTCGAAATGAAGAAATACCTGCCGCCAGAACGCTTTCAATTTCCCATCTAATAACTGAGCTATTTAGCAATAAAATTTATTTTTATTTAAATGTTCTGGAAGAGACTTGGCGGAGAAGCCCACAGCGCCCAATGCCCTGCAGCCCTGAGCGCTGTCTGCCAGGTCGCTCTCCTTCACTCGGCTGGTGTCACAGCATGAGGGTGCCTTCCTTGAAAAAGATGGTCCTGAAGTGGTATTTCTGTTTGCTGCTTGCCTTAGATGTGAACTTATTTTGCCTTTATTTTGGTTAAACATCAGTTTAACACAGACATATATTTTAGGCAAAATAGAAAAATTAGAAAGACTATCATTCATAATTCCACCAACCAGAGAAAACTAAGGCGATCGATTGATATGTGTTGTAATAAAATGTTTCTGTGCGTATTATTCCAAATACATCCCGGCCTCTCCCCATGTCGTCAAGAAACGTTGCATCTGTTTTTTTCCTTGTTGCATCATTTCCTTTGTGGTCTTTCTAAATACATATAAATATTTACACAATACATTAGTTTACTTTTGTTTGTATTTAAACTTCATAAAGTGATGCTTTGGACTGAATTGCCTCCCCAAATTCATATGTGAAAGCCCAACACCCCAGTTTATCTCTTTCGGAGAATAGAGGCTTTAGAAAGTAATTAAGATTAAATGAGGTCATAAGGTTAGGACTTTAATCCAATAGGACTGCCACCTGATAAGAAGAAAAAGAAATCTCTCTTTCTCTTTCTGCTGTGTGAAGACACAGCTAAAAAGCAGAAGGAGATTTCTCACTAAGAGCCAATTCAGCTGGCACCCTAATCTTGGACTTCTCAGCCTCCAGAATTGTGAGAAAACAGATCTCACTGGGATGTCTTTTTCTCTGGTTTATAATATCTCTTTATATATTAAGCAAATGGTTACTTATCTGGCATATTTTTCTTTTTTAAATTAAATTAATTGGGGTGATATTGGTTAATAAGATCATATTTGACTTTGTAAAAATTAAGAATGTTTGTTTGTACTGTAAAAAATGCCATAACAAAGTCAGTAGAGATATAGTTTTGGAAAAAAGATTTACAAAGGTTATGAAGAGTTATGACATATATTATAAAGAGCACTTATAAATTGGTCTAAAAAAGTTGAAAATAATCTATGGGTTCAAAAATATAAAAAGAGGCTCAAGTTCAAAATTAATCAGATAAATGGAAATTGATGTAACTAATATGCCAAATTGATAAGAAAATATACATAACAGTGGATAGCATTTGGATAAAAATTACATGCTCATACATAATACTGTAAATATAAGTGCTTGAGGTCATTTAGAAAGAAAAATCTAGCAAGATCTATTAAAATTTTAAATTAGCATATGTATGTGCTGTGGGTTCAACTGTGCCCCCCCACACCAAAATATATATTGATATCTTAACCCTAGTACCTGTGAATTAGATCTTTGTAGATGGAAATGGAGTCTTTGTAGATGCACTTTTAAGATGCAATTTTTTAAAAAAAGATTTTAAAAGTATTTGTAAAAGATGCAAATTAAGATGACATCACATTAGAGCAGGGTGGAACTTTAATCCAATGTGATTGCTGTCTTTATAAGAAAGGACAAGAGACACAGAGACAGGCACACAAAAGAGAATACCATGTGAGGATGAGGCAGAGATTGAAGAACTACAACTGCAGGCAAAGGAACACCAACCAGAGTTTGACAGCCACCACCAAGTGGTAGGAAGAGGCAGGAAAGGTTTCCTCCCAGCATCTCAGAGGAAACATAGCCATGAGGACACCATGATTTCAGACTTCTAGCCTCCAGAACTGTGAGAGAGCAAGTTTCTCTTCTCTGTTGCTTTGTTATGCTGCCCCAGGAAAGCAGTACAGTATTTGACCTAGAAATCCTATCTATGAAATATCTCTTATAAAACAATATTATAAGCATTTGATTACATAAATGCAAGGATGTTTATTTCAACCTTCATAGTAATGGTGAAGTGAGCAAATAAATAAACAAAAAAGGAAATAATCCATCAAGGGGAATAAATTAGGATGGATGCTGTCATTTAAAGTAGAATAAATCATAACTATATAAGTCCAGTTAGAAGGATTCGTACAATATTTTAATGAGAAAAGCTAAGATTCAGAAAATCATTTATAGTCTGCCACTTTCATAAAATCAAATAAAAAACTAAACAAGTATGTATGTGTGCATGTGTGTGTGTGTACATGCGTATACTACTGTAGAACTGCTGCCTGACAAGTGGTAGGATTTCCCATCCCCACTATTCAGTTTTGAAGCTTCTCCAATTCCAAAACCCAGGAAAGTGCCTCATGGGTCATGGTGATGCCCCATCCTGGGGACCAGTAAAGGGCTCTGTGGTGGCAGGTGGTCTGGCTTTCTTTAACTTCCAGCCAGAGAGAGCAATCTGAAAGATGCTGTCTGGGTCTGGGAAATAAGCTTTGAGGAGAAGTATCTCTCTGTTTTCTGGGCCCAAATCCAAGGACAACCTTCATTCTTCCATAATAAAAGATAGGAACAGGGTCAACAAATATATCTCCATTTATTTTCCCTGACACTAACCACTTTCTGAGGGTGTTAAATTTCTGCTTACACTTAATAAATGTTCAACAAATATTTATTGAAGTAAGTAATATGACTTAATCCATACAAAGTATAGCTGACATTCCTTAAAAATCTCTGACATGTGGGTGAATTTATTCTACATGCACACAATAATACTCAATAAATATTTATTGAAATAAAGAAGAAAGCAATCTCACTTTATACAAATTTTAAGATTTATTGCTTAAAATCTGTGGTATGTGAGTACCTCACATAACTTCAACATTAATAAAGATTTTCCCTATTTTTCTTCTCTTTTTTGTTATTTTTCTCCATTTTCGTGAAGGAGAAAGTGAATGCCTGCTCCAACATTATCTTTCGTCAAAATCTCTTGTCTTTGCTATATTAAAATCTTTATGAATTATATATAATTAATATGTAACACATCTTGCTTGTACTCCTTTTTGAGCTTCAATGTTTCCTACAATACCATAAGCACCATTTCTTAATCCCAAACATACCTGAATCCTAAAGGTATATAACTATTCCTGAAAATTTTAACTATTATCATCCAGATATTATTTTCCAATGCCCTCCAGGACACAACTGCTCAAGGACCTAATCTTAGCTCATAACTAGTCACCTTCCCCCATGCAACCTTCCAAAAGTGACACCCAGTAGGACCTCTCAGGATGTCCAGTGTTTTATCTAACAGAGGAGCAGATAAAACAGCATTGTTGCTAATCTAACAATTTTAGCTAAAAATTAATCTTAACCAGTACAGTTTGAAAAAAATTTAATTCTAGTTATTTTGGTGCTAGGTGAAGTAACTGAAATAGTGCTGTCTATGATCAAAACGGCAGGTACTTCCTCTATGATTTATAAAGTTATATCATTATTTTCCAGGCTTCAGAGCCTCATTGCAGATTTAACAGGGGTGGAACAAATGAATATGTATTTTAAACAATCTCTTCTGGTTTTTTTGTGTACAGTAAAGTTCCCCCAACACTGCAAAAAAAACAAAAACAAAAAAAACCAAACAACAATAACAACAACAACCCCCCCCAAAAAAACATAGAACACATAACTGAAGATTTAATATTTGCTAAATAAACACTTGAATTAAAAAAGTCTGGGCAGCCTTACTTCTTAATTTTTATCTGTGACAGTGGATGTGTGATTTGAAGCAAATTTAGGGATTGAGAAAAGAATTTCTTAAATATTTATTGATAACTGTGAGTATATAATCCAATTTTCCAGGTGAATTTATACTTTATCTAATTGTAATAATCTATTTTGGAAGGAAACATGAGATTAGAAATAGAATCAGAGTACAACTTTAACTTCTGCAGAATCTCAGAAGATAATAGAATTTAGGACAATCCAATAACCTTTAGTCAAACATGATATGAATTTTTTTCTTTTTTTGTTAAATTATGTCTTCTTTTTTAAAATATATTTTTATTAATTTCAGAGAGTAAGGAAGAGGGAGGGAAAGATAGAAACATCAATGATGAGAGAGAATCATTGATTGATTGCCTCCTGCATGCTCCCCACTGAGAACCCTCAAGCCAGGATGTGCCCTTGACCAGAATTGAACCTGGGATCCTTTAGTCCACAGGTCAACACTCTATCTATTGAGCCAACTGGCTAGGGAAAATTATGTCTTCTTTCCAAGCCTTTTATTTTTTCTTTCTAGCAATCTCTCAGATTTACTTGCGGATAGTTCTAATTTTAATAAAACCTCATAATTCTGGATTAATTAAATTAAAATATAAAGATCTAAAATATGATTAATACACTTCTCTTACATAGATTAAATATTTAGCAATCACTATGGATTGATTCCAAATATACTTTATAATATTTAGAATATACAAAGCAATATATATGCATTGTCTTTCATCACTGTGTGTGTGTGTGTGTGTGTGTGTGCACTTTTTTGGGAAAGATATAAACTATTAAGTTCAGACAGCAATATATATTACAACATTCAGAATATCAATCAATAGAAGACAATTATAATTTATTTTATATCAAAATATCTATTGATCACATAGTGTTTTTCATTGAGTCATGGAAGATACTGAAAATATTTTTATATTTTTAAAATATAGTGTGGGCTCTAGCTGGTTTGGCTCAGTGGATAGAGCATTGGTCTGTGGACCAAAGGGTCCCAGGTTTGATTCCTGTCAAGGGTACATGCCCAGGGTTGTGGTCTCGATCCCCAGCAGGGGATGTGCAAGAGGCAGCCAATCAATGATTCTCTCTCATCATTCATGTTTCTATCTCTCTCTTTCCCTCTCCCTTCCTCTCTGAAGTCAATAAAAATATATTAAAACACACACACACACATGTGTGTGTGTGAAGTACTGCAATGGAGATTGGCAGACCAGAGAACAACCAAATGACAGCAGGGGTACCAATAAAACCAAATTCTTTAATCTAAACTCATTTCAAGACTAACGCTGATCACTGAGTTCAGGAGAGCAGCAATGGTGTGTGAGACTGTGGGAGTAGGGAAGTGGGAATCCAGGCCTAGCATGTCTGGTAACTTCAAATTATGTTTTTCTCTGAACGTAACTTGAACATTTTGAACATTATTTTTCTTTTCAAGTTTCATAGTAAAACAAGTCAGTTACTCATCCGTTCAACCAAGCTTAGCAGAGTAGAATGTAAATAGGTCAGAAAGTGTCCAGTGGGAACTCTGAGTTGTTCAAGATAACTGGTAAAAATGATGTTGTCCCCTTAAGTTAGTTTTTGTCACAGTTCCCATTAATTGAAATTTTCTATGGTTGTTAAAGAATCGTTAAAAAGCTGTTTCTTCATCAATTAGAATCTTGCTACCGGATTGCATGACATTGGGTGAACCAGCTTTAATTTGTTATACATTGTTCCCAGAAGGTGAGATGTGATTACAGGGATTTGCGTACCGAGAGATGTATTTTACATCTACTTCTCATGCTACCTTTCTAGTAATTCAGATATAACGGCAAGATCTTGATTAGTTAATCTTTCCACATCAGCATTTTTAGATGGTACTTCATGAAATTTTTATACTACAATTAAAAATGCAATTAAGTGGGTTATCTAAATCAAAGTCAATCTTTAATTACTGCATGCTATCTAGATCCTTATTTCATGATAGAACAGATAAAATTCTAACAATTACAGTGCTAATGCCTTCATTATTACAAACATAATAATACCAGCCTTTCGAGGTTCATCTCATTTCCTATCAGTTCCTTTTCTAAGTTGTCATCGAAAGTTCCTTTAACAACCAGGCCTGCATAGTCTTAAGCAGGTTATCATATGCTTCTCCTATGAGCAATTAAACGATACAAAATCCACTTGATTAATGCAAGTCCTTTCTCTTAGAAGGAATGAGTGCCTCAATACTGAACTTGTCCTAGTTATTTTTTTGCTTTTTTCCCCCATTGTTATCTATTGCATAAATAATTAAGAAAAGAAAGTGCTTGTTACGTTTACTCGCTACCACATCAAATATTTACTTTCCACGTTTTTTAGTGTTTTCTAAATGGTGTCGATTTGCATGCAGCATTTCACATTTTGCCTTTTAATTTTTTCAGTAGTGTTAATGTCAGTGAGTGAAGTAAAAATTCATGAACTTGATAAATCAGAGGGCCTTCATTTCAATGTTCCGTACTATGTACTTGTTATATAACAGTGGAAAAGTTCCCTAAACCACAACAGCCTCTATTCCCTTTTCTGTAATATGAGAATGACAGAAGTACGTACCTTGAGGCATTGTTGTAAAACTGAGAAATGATTTATGCAAAGTTCCTGTTGCATAGTAGGTACTCAATAAAGAGTGGCTATTTTTATTATATCATAAGTAGTTTTCATATTACCACACAGCCTTTCTGACTGTCAAGATAGCATCTTAACTTAGGAGTCTACAAATATTTTACAATTAAAAAATCTTGATGGACTCTGAAGTTGGATATGTTGGTGCTTTTCCAATCTCTCAATATTTGCATATATAATAGTGTTTACTTACTATTTGAAAACATCTAGCCAATATCTGATATTAAGTACATGTAATCCTAAAATGTCTAATGAAACACCTAACAGGATATGGCATTATATCAATCTTTTTATAAAGCCAGTTAAACCAAAATGGTCTTTATCTTCTGGCAGCTTAATCTCTAACCAAACATTGATAATAGACTAAATTTTTAAGGGATCCTAAATAAATAGTCAACAAATTAAATATTATCGCTGCATTTAATAAAATACCAAATGCTTTTAAGGAGCCGAGAAATTATCTTTAAACATGCATATCAGTGGCAACTCCAGGTCTTCCATAGCAGAGAGAAGACTTACTTAGCAATATGAAAATTTTGAAATATCCTGTCACATTGAAGGCAGGAAAATGTACCTGTGGGTGGCATAATCTGAATAAAAGCTAAATGAAAAATTAGAAACTACCATAATTGAGAGAATTGGGCCAATTCTGGTGGTGTTATGAGTGACAGAGTAATCAAAGGTGAAGATGTTGACGTGCCAATGACCAAACTAGACATGGAGAGGAAGTGTGGACAGTGAAGGTAAAAATAATTATTAGGATTTATCAGGGCTAAAAGGATCCAGGCTGCATGGATAAATAATTAGGATGCCCATGAATTTATGGGTAGTTTTCTCTATATTGAGTAGTTAACATTTGTCTCCTTCACGTTGCAATTTTCTATAGATAGCTGTGACTTGAGTTAAAGAAATAAGTTTATACTCATTGTTGTTCCTTTTATTGTGGAGGAAAAATAGATTCTCTAAGGATTACTGCCTTTTGTATCATGATGAAGCTTATAAAAACTAACAACTCTTTCAAAATGTCTTATAGATTGACATTTTAGTTCCTATGCTTTCCTTAGAGATAAAATATTATCAAAATCCAATAGTCAGGTATATTTTATAATCTCACCAAATGCTGTATAAATGTCAAGCTCAATGTTGTGTCTTTTGGGTTCAGAGGAGAAAGCCAAAGGCAGTGCTCTTTTGCTAGAAAGAACAGCAAATAATCAATAAGACAACATCAGCCACAGGGCCTCTGGGTACATGAGTAACAGGTGATATCTAAAAATTAAAAAAGGCTACATTTTAAATAGCAACATTCATGAAGAAAAATCTTACAAAGTAATTTCTTATAGTTTGAATCAATCTGAAAATACACATTTTAAAAATGAGAAAAATGCTGGAGGAATAGTTAATGCATACATTTTTATGTTAATTTAGAGATAATTAAAATAATGTACTGCTCATGTATGGGAGTCTCAACCTTTTTTAAAAAAATATATTTTATTGATTTTTTACAGAGAGGAAGGGAGAGAGATAGAGAGCCAGGAACATCGATGAGAGAGAAACATTGATCAGCTGCCTCCTGCACACTCCCCACTGGGGATGTGCCCGCAACCAAGGTACATGCCCCCGATTGGAATCGAACCCGGGATCCCTGAGTCCCCAGGCCAATGCTCTATCCACTGAGCCAAACTAGTCAGGGCTCAACCTTGATTTCTAAAATGAAATGAAAAATGTGTACTTTTTGGAATGGCCCAAATGTTCTTCATAATTTTTTCTCTGGTTAACTTGAATAGTCTAAGCTTGTTCTATTATACAATCTACCATGTCTTAGGTCAGTCAGTATATCTAGAAAAATCTTCCTTGACATAATTGTGCTTTCTACATAAGAATAGTTTTTCATTAACAGTGTTTTATATGAAAAAAACTGACACTGTCAAATAGTCTCAGTAAATAATAATTTCATTACTATCCACATAATTTTCAATTAGGACTTCTTGGATACTTCAATAGGCTAAGAGAAACTTGAATTCTCTCTTAACCTATTATTTTATTGTATTTTGTTGGTATATAAAAACAGAAAAATAACCCATAGAATGAATTTCTAATTTATGTAAAGCTTTTCACTTAGGATGCTTAAGCTATAAGCATGATGATTATGTACATACATCAAATTAAAAAAGACCTGAAAATGACCAAGTCTTTTATAATCAGTTCCTCTATCTGCATCTGCTAAATGGGCACCACTTCATTTCAAAAATTGTGTGTTTTTTTCAATGACTGTCCTTATCTGTTTTGATTACCACTTTGGGGTCTTCTTATAAAGGAAAGGATTTTTTTTTTGTTTTCTTCCTTGTTTCAGGGGAGTCCACATTTTATATAATAAGGTTTAAATGTAATTAAATCTTGGGTGGCCTGCTCTGCTTTTGATTGTGCACATCATTTCTCACTTGGCAAGAATGCATATTTGTTTGTTCAAGATTAGGGTCAGCTACTCTTCAACATTCGTAACAAGCCAACATAGACAAGACTTACCATGGACACAACCAGCTACTATTAAAGATGTGGTCAATATCTTTTCCCTAATTAAGCAAAATAATAATATTACCTAATAAAAGAAAATCATGTTAATTGACAGTCCCTCACGTCCACCAGCCAATCGGATGACTATGCAAATTAACCCAACAAAGATGGAAGTTAATTTGAATACATAGGTGCCCAACAGCCTGGGTCCCAGGAACATCATCAGCACTCAGGTCACCCCGAGGTAGGCCCCGTGTTGGCCCTAAGCAGCCTAGAAAGGGCCAGAGCGGGGGGCAGAGCTGGCAATCAGAGGGGTCCCTTGCCCAGGCCTGAAGCCTCAGCCAGTGATTGGAAGGATCTGGGGGTCAGGGGCAGAGCCAGTGATTGGAGGGGCCTGGGGGGCCTGTGCCCAGGCTTGAAGTCTGGGCCAGAGACTATAGGCCTGGGCAGGGGTAGAGCCAGTGGTCGGTGTGACCTACAGAGGAAATACCTTTTCTGACCGCTCATTGGCTAAGCTCCCTGTATGCCATTGGTAATATTCTTAGTAACTTGGGTAATAAGAATCCAAAAAGGCCATCTAGGGTTTTTCCATCATGCTCCTGGAGGAATAAAATAAGGTCCGCTGCTGGAGGGCTAAGAAATGTCATATCCTGCCCTAGCCACTTTGACTCAGTGCATAATGTCTCAGCCTACTGACTGCAGAGTCTGGGTTTAATTCTGACCAAGGGCATGTACCTAGGTTGCAGGCTCCTCCCTGGCTGGAGCCCAGGTCAGGGCATATGCAGGAGGCAACCAATCAAAGTGTTCCTCTTACTTTGATGTTTCTCTGTTTTTCCCTTCTCTTCCACATTCTCTAAAAATCAATGGAAACATATCCTCAGGTGAGGATAAAAAAAAGAAAGAAATGTCATATCCTATGAAAGACACATTTTGAAAATGCCTAAAAAAAGTTGTCATTTTTTCATGGTGAAGGGACTAGAGTTCGTGTTAATGAAAACACCTTGGTGGCTGTGGTGACTGGCAGTGGCTGCAGCAGCGGGGTTATGGGGCTGGTGCCTTCTGCTAGGTCTGCCCAGTTGCCTCACACAAAGGGAAGCCAGACTTCGGCTTAGGCCTGCTTCCCAAGGGGAGCAGGGAGCAGGCCTAAGCTGTCAGTAGGACATTCCTTAAGGACTCCCAATATGTGAGAGGGGACAGGCTGGGCTGAGGGACACCCCCCCTCACCGGTGCACAAATTTCATGCACAGGGCTCCTAGTCTATAATAATAAAAGCATAATATGCTAATTAGACCAGATAGCTGAATGACCTTCCAGATGTCATTCTGGACATCCTTCTGGATGAAGCTGCAGTGGCCAGGGCAGAGGCAAAGATGGTTAGGGTTGATCAGGCAAGCAGGCGAGCAGTTAGGGGAGCTCAGGCAGGCAGGTGAGTGGTTAGGGATGATCAAGCAGGCAAGTGAATGGTTAGGGGTGATCAGGCAGTCAGGCAGAGTGGTTAGGGGTGATCAGGAAGTCATGCAGGTGAGCAGTTAGGAGCCAGGGGTCCCGGATTGTGAGAGGAATGTCCAACTATTGGTTGGACATCCCTGAGGGATCCCGGATTGTAAGAGGGTGCAGGCTGGGCTGAGGGACCTCCTCCTGACCCCATATACAAATTTTGCGCACTGAACCTCTAGTAATAATAATAAAATCAGATTTTCTAAAGCAATAATTACTGAGAATATATTTTATTAAGAAATATAGAGTCATATATATTTAAAAAGTAAATATTCTTCTTTAAAATAAGCATTATATGGCCCTAGCCAGTTTGGCTCACTGGATAGAGCATCAGTGGATAGACCCTGTGAACCAAAGGGTCCTGAATTTGATTCTGGTTAAGGACATGTATCTTGGTACCTGGTTGCATGCTCCTCTCCCACTCACACCCCTTCCTCCCCACCCCTGAGCCCTGGTTGGGGCTCTTGCAGGAGGCAACTAATCAATAAGTTTCTCTCACATCAATGTTTCTCTTTCTTTCCCTCTCTCTTCAACTCTCCCTAAAAATCAATGGAAAAATAGCTTCAGATGAGGATTAACAAACAAACAAAATTGAAAAAAATATATAAGCCTAATTTGTCTTGGGCTGGGTAGTACACAGTTACAAAATACTCGCCACCACTGCCTCCGCCGTTTTTAAAACCTCAATTCTAACAGGTGCTAGTCCCAAATATTGGATTTCTAAGCCAATATTTTTGGGTGATGACGATGATGAGCCGCTGTAAAGAGATGTTTCCCAGAGCTTGTTTCTAATGGTCTTTCAGCTTATATTACATATACTCTCTCTCTCACTTTATTTCTTGGCATCTATCTCACAATTTCTAAGACCATTTTTAACCTCATTAAAAACTTTACCTGAGGAAAAAGAAATCATCTCATTATCTGTCCCTTAAAATACCACCCACCTTGATTCCAGAAAATCATGCCCTGACTTTGCTATTGGCCCATCATCATTACTCTTCTCTTTAGCACCAGCCTCCCAGAAGGCTGAACTTCATTTCTGATCAATTCCTTTTTAACCTGTTCCAGTTGCCACAAACATATTAATTTATTGGTGAAAATTTAAGGCTAATTCTATTTTTCAGTGTTATTTTAGAAATAACACTAGAAATTGGTCTCAATATTCACCTTGATATTTTATGATTTCGCTTCTTGTGGAACACTGCTACCGTGGACTTCCCCATAAACAGGAGGAGCACAAAAATTATTGTCCAAATGGGAACACTTTGAGAATGAAGGATGGTGCTAGTGATCATTATGTCTGGACAATAGCCATAAACCAGGCATCTCCCAGGCACACTGGGACATATCCTCACCCTGCTTTTAACGCATGGGTACAAAGGGCTGTGAACACTCAGTATAAATTCATATTTTAGATAAAGATACATGGTTAATTCATGTTGAGAAGATTTAAATGGCACTATTATGTTTACCTTACTCTCCCATTTCTCCTTAACCTGGTTTCCTGCTGCAGGCCTGCACTCATGCTTCACGTTCTTCACACCCACGGAGCTGAAAAAATGTGCCCATGCACTGATCCTAGAATACTAGTATATGCCATAGAAGAAAATGCACCTGTGTTTTTCCAAAATTGAAATGTGGTATAGGGAACAGAACTATCGGTGAGCTCTTTAGGGAGCATGGTAGTCTTTATTACAACCTATAAGTTTATTTATTTCTGATAGATGCCAGAGACTGGCTTTAGTTGAACTAGTAGTAGATTATCTCTTCAGAATTTAGGAAAAGGTGCTTAGGAACTAAGCTTACCCTAAGCTATGCAACATTTTCAGTTTTACTACAGTTACCCACTTTGAGGAAAAGAGACAATCTACTCTCAGATGCCATATTTTACTAGTGAAAATAAAGTCTTTTATTTGCCTCTCAAACAGCCGTCGATACATCACAGCTCATTACCATATCAGCAGTTGTTCTGTTTTAAATGTGGTGTGTCTGAGGCTACACAATGCATATTGCACCCAGATTGAATCTAGAAAGAAAAACTTTAATCCTCTTGTAGGTATCTTTCTGATAAGAAAAACCTTTGTTTCAAATTTTCTGTATCTCCATGAAGGATTTTTGTTGTTGTTGCTGCAGTGGTGAAATATGAAGTCTGATACATCAGATCAAACAGATCTTTGACAGAGATAAAAACCACAAAGTTATATGCCCTTGAATAAATAAACTTGAGAGAGGGAGAATGTGTGAATGATCATATGATTGTACCAACTATAAATCCACCCCAATTTATGTGTTTGATTTAAGAAAAAACTGAATGTAGTACAGTAGAGTAGTAAAAGGGACAGTTTATTTGCTCTGGTCAAGAATGGCATCTATCCATGGTCTAGCACTGTTTTTTGTTTGTTTGTTTTTGTTTTCACTTTCATAGGTAGGGTGGGAGTGTGAAGTTGTTCTTGTCCAGTTCCCTGGCTTATGTTAATTATTATAAAACTAAGGGCCCAATGCACAATAATTTGTGCACTCGGGGGGGGGGGTGGTCCCTCAGCCCAGCATGTGCCCTGTTGCAGTCTGGGATACCTCAGGGAGGATGTTCACCTGCTGGCATGCCTGGCCAGCCTGGGTGAGGGGCTGAGGGCCATTTTCAGGCTGCCCACAGCCCCTTTAGGGTTTGTGCACTGGGGGGGTGGGAGGGATGGTGAGTGCAGGCATGGACGTTTCCCACTGGAGGGCTCACGATTGCACACGCCTGGTGGGCCCCCACCACTGAGGGGACACACCTGGTGCAGAGCTGGGTGGCGAGCCAGGGGCGGACGCTGGTGCAGGATCCCTCGGTGGGGCCTTGCTGCTGAGCAAACACACCCGGGGTGGGCAGGGCAGCGGACTGGTTTTGGATTCTCCGCACCGTGCAGCAGACGCTCCCACACGCTCTGTGGAGGCACCTGGGGGGCGGACGAAGGTAGCAGACCCTGAATAGGTGATCCCACACACCCCCGAGGAGGCCTCCGGGGCAGAGCTAGGCAGCAGACCCAGGATGGGCGTTCCTGGACACCCCTTGGGCAGCACTGTTTTTAAGCAAACTATAAAGTCTCTTAAAACTCTTATTTCATATAATTTACTGGTTTACACAATTCCTGAAATCAAGAGTATATGAACGGTTGTGCATTTGAGAGAACAGAAAATTCAATGAAAGAATACTGAAAAAACTTGTTATCATTCTACAATAAGTCCAAAGTAAAAATTTAGTTGTATTCATGAAAACTGATATATAGATTCCATTTTTAGAAAAACAATATTTAATTTTCTAAGAAATACTAAAGGCTTTGTGCACAATTAAATTGTGCGCTTTTAGGGTCCCCTAGACCTAGCCTGCCATGAGGGCCATGTCCGCCGCTCCACAATGCCTCCCACGCTCTATGGATGCTGCTGGTGCCCCACAAAGCTCCAAGGACACCGCGGGCACCCTGTGATGCTCCAACGATGCTGCCAACAAGCCAGGGGTGGGGAGGAGCAGGGGAGAGCCTCCTGGTGTCCCGCTTCATTTGGTCATTCAGCCGTTAAGGCATCACAACCACAGGCCTTTTATGATGGAGATGTGTTTTAAAGGTCCCTTAAATATACACGTGGTTTTCTTATGTGAAATATATCTAGATTCTGGGTCCTCCTCTCTTCCTTATCTACACTTTGTCAAGGGAATCTCTCCAAGTTTATGGCTTTAAATAGTAACAGCCTGTTGTTTACGCCCAAAATTGTATCTCCCTGAATTCTACCCTGATTAAAAGTGTTTATTTCTAATTGCCTTCACAGGAATGCCTAATAGGACTTCACAAATCTGACAGGCAAAAAAGAGTTTTCCATACTATTAATAGGGTAACACCATCCATTTGGATGCTCCAAAGACACCTGAGAGACAACCTTGGTTTCTCCTTTGTCCCTTACTTACCCTTCTTCCCCAACACTTTCTCCACTTTTGCATTTATCTGTAAAGTGCGTCTTGAAACTAACTTTCTTCTCCGTTTAGCCCAAGTCTTACCAAGATCAGTGTTGCTCCCTCTCTTGTCCTGCTACTATAGCTTCCTGACTGCTCTTACTATTTTCCTATTGTCTGCTCACTCAGCAGGGAGCCTACACTTCCTGAGATACATAAAAATTGTGCCCCTTGGCCCTGTTAAGATGAAACAAAGAAGACCCACTTGTTGATAAAATCCAGCCACTGAGGAGAAAAATAGAGGCATTGTGTTAAAACATTGGTAATTACCACCAACTCTATCTAAATATCCATTGAAATCATTTAAGAAAACAGAATATAAATGCTATAATGTTGGCAAACTAAATGTATGTATGGCATATAAATTATGAATGGATAAATTTTGTACTCTATAAATTTTACCTCAATAAAACTGTAAAAAATACATTGCTCTAACAAACCAAAAATGTGATTAAACTTGGTGAGATATATGTGACTATGGAGGGATAGTATTTGGAGTATTATTTAATGATGTCAATGATTAGTTATAAATGCTATGAAAATTCAATTTTATTTTTACCCTCAGTGTGGAAACTGTGATGACATATTTTTCAAACTTGTTTTTGGTGCTAGCTTTCCTGTAGTGTAGAGTTTACCATCAGGTTCTGCAGAAATGACCAAGGTGTTTATCATTGTGGATTCCACCCATTTAGAACAAACTCTCATTGGGCAATGATCTGCCCAAGGGAGAGGTAAGCCAACTTCCTGTCTCTTAGTTGTTGATGCCAAGTCTCTTCTCACATGGCAATCAATCCATCAGGGGGTTAATTTGGAAGAGCTGATCCTTGGGTTTTCTACACTAGAGCATAGGAAAATCCATATTTTAAAAATATACAAATGGAATGTGATATGGTATCAAATATATAGATTTCTAAATTTTAAAGCAATAGACAAATAGAAAATGTGAATAGTCTGAAATTTTCATTTATTTTTTAGAGATTTTCCAAGAGAAACAAACATAATGAAAAGTATAAATTACACACATATATGCATATATATATATTTCTAATCTAATAAAAGAGTAATGTGCAAATTAGCCATCACTCCGAGACACCTGGGCCACACCCCCCAGCCAAGACATGCCCACCAGCCAATCAGAGTGGCTGTATGCAAATTAGCCCAGCTAAGATGGCGGCCAGCAGCCAGGAAGCTAGAGAAAACAGGTGGCTTCCATTGCACCAGCAAATGGAGGGAACTGCCTGCCTAGGTCAGCTATAGCCTCCACTCAAGGCAACAAAGTTTCAATTATAGAAGACAAACCCCAGAAACCTGATTCCAGACAGACTTGCTGGGACATTGGGTCAATGGGAGCTGTGGCCAGCCTGCAAACAGTCATCAGCTCCTCACCCAGGCTGGCCAGGCACACCAGCAGGTGGACATCCCCCCAGGGGTCTCAGACTGCGAGAGGGCACAGGCCAGGCTGAGGGACCCCCACCTCCTGAGTGCACAAATTTTTTTTTTTTGTGTGTGTGTATATATATATATATATATATATATATATACACACACACACATATACAGTCCAAGCATGTCAAACTCACAGCCCGAGGGCCACATGTGGCCCACAATGAGTATTTTTGTGGCCCAGACAATGTAATGGTATGTAAGAAACATTTTAATAAAAATTTAATAACTTAATTTTTACAATATCCTGTTACACATAATAATTAATAACAAACTACAATGTTGGTTAATGACTGATTACTATAATTGTGTTGCACAGGTGCACCATTTCTCTCCACTAATACTAGGAGAGAGTATTTTAGCAGCTGATTACCGTGTCATTAGTTTTGGACTGACTTTTTGGTGTGCACAACAGAAAATATTTCGCTTTTGGAAAACAAAAAAATAGGTTTATATGTGTTACACTCATTGATTTGAGCAGTTATTCAGTGTCTGGTAAGATAATGTTTAAGAAAAATATTAATTTTTATTAAAATGTTCTATTATGTTATGTTAATAAGTACTCATTTATTTCAGCCCTTTGTATTCAGTGTGTCTCTATTGAAATAAATCTACATTTCTATGAAAACTGAAGCTTTTGTTTTTTTGCGGCCCTTATAAACTTAAACCTTGTTTATTTGGCCTGTGTTAGCCTTTGAACTTGATATACTTGATGTACACAGTCAGCATATTACTACAGGTACATGCTCACACTCACATACCTATACCTATACATACACCTACATAGACTTATTCTATTTTCAAGTCTGGCTGTTATGGGTTGAAATGTGCCCCCTACAATTTATATGTTGAAGACTTAACCCTCAGTACCTCAAATGAGACCATATTTGAAGATAGAGCCTTTTACAGAGGTAAACAAGTTAAAATGGGGTCATTAGGGTTGGCCTCATCCAACATGATTGTGCCCTTATAAAAAGGGGAAATTCAGACACAGACACACATAGAAAAAAGATAATGTGAAGAGACACAGGGAGAAGATGACAATCTGCACCCCAAAGAGAGAAGCCTAGGACCTCTAAGAAGAAACCAACCCTGTGATACCTGGATTTGGGCATTCACCGTCCAGAACTGTAAAACAATAAATTCCTGTTGTTTAAGTCACCTAGTCTGTGGTTATTTTGTTATGGTAGCCCTACCTACCTAATGCACTGTCCTAGGTAGGGTTTATTTAATATAAACTAAAATATGTGCAAATAATCTAGAATGTTTTTGTTAAATTCAAATGGATTTGGTACTGAAATGAAAAATAGAGTTGGAAATATATTGCAAGAATTATAATATATTGTAAATAAAATTGGAGAAATAAAAATATATCAATATGCAACAAAAATAATGATAAATTTTAATCTTATCACATTAAAATTCAATATGACTCTATAGATCCTATGGACAATGGAAGCTACTTAAGAAGTTTTAGGTAAAAATAAGCAAGTTATTAATGTGCATACCATAGTGTGAATTTAGAATAGAAAAAAAAAATGTTCTCTAAATCTGACATTATAGCTTTCCCAGGATATATACCTGCAGATTTTTGTAAGACTCTATAGAACATAAGCATTCACCTGGGCAGTTGCATATCATACAGATATTATATGGAATGTAGTGAGCGGTGGAGACATGATATAGAAACTTCTTAAAGTGTCCCCCTTGTTAGAAAACTTTGTGTTGTTTGCTAATATTTTGGGGTAAATATTTTATCTGATCACTGAGAAATTCATTTTAGCTGCAGATATTTTTTTCATTATTCCAAGTGGAAACTTTTGGTGATGGAAGACACACTCAATTTATGGAACAAAGACTTCCCATTCCAAAATCTATTCCTTTTCATGCTATAATGGAGAAGGAAGAAAGATATAAATTTTAAAGAATTTTGATGCAGAGTAGATTCTAAGCTGCTTAATAACATTTAAGACTCTGACACAATTAACTTACTGTGACACAGAATATAAATGGAATAACTATTCTAGAATATCTGACATTACACTCATGCAAAAGTTCAATTTTACTAGTTGTAAATATTTAAAATAAAGCTTCTAGATTTATATGCACATATGTTAATTATCATTTGTTATTCATTCATTTCCTAATTAGTGTTTGCACATAAATAAAAGTGCTAACAATATAGGTAAAACATATTAAATACATAAATATATAGTTATTTTATCTCTAATGTTATATGTATTGATTTATCTGTGTCTATTTCTATCTCTCTATCATCCTGTCATTGAGCTTATTCTGTATGTAATCTGAATGGATGTCATGATAATTGATTTGTTTATTACTCTCCCTGACTTCCTCTCTGATATCAGAAAAGGAATGTTTTATGAATACTTGAAGTGTTGATCCATTTTTACTTTGAGGAAATCTTTTCTTCAAACTCTCTTATATGAGTATCTCTCATATCATTGCCTACTTGATATCTCTTATTACATGTTTCATAGATACTTTAAACAAAGCATATACAAAAGTGAGCTTATAGAGAAGGCTAGATGCCCCCATTTTATCAACTACCATATGGCTACATGGGGCAGATATCTAGAGACAAGCTGGAACTCCTTATATGCTTTGTCACCACATCCACTAGAATTATCTTTCAAAGAAAGTCATATCTCTCCATGGCCCCCACTAAACTACTCCAAGTTCAGCCTCACCTTTCCTTTGGGTTACTGCATATTTTCTCCTAAATGACCCAATGATTTTCTTTCTTAATCCTTCCCATTTTTCTCTAGATTAAATTATCTTTTCAAAATCAAGAATAAACTCTGTGTTTCATATACTCACAACTGTAAACCTACTTTTGCCAATCTCTGTATCTATAAGTATGCATATGTGTGTATGTATGTATGTGTGTATACACGTACACAATGAAATATTATTCAGCCTTATGTGACAACATGGAAGACATTATAATGAATAAAATAAGTCAGTCACAGAAAGACAAATACTGCTGACTTCGCTTACATGAGGAATCTAGAGTAATCAAACTCATGGAAACGGAGAGTAGAATCATGATTCCCAAAGGTTGGTGTGGGGGAATGGGGAATTCTAGAGATCTGCGGCACAATATTGTATTTATAATTGACAATATTGTAATGTACATTTAAAAATCTGTTCAAGGCATAGATCACATGTTAAATGTTCTTATCACAAAATCAAGAAAAAATAAATCATAACTTATTTCTTTTATTTAAACCACAGTATATTGATCTGGCATATTGTATAATGGATTCCATAAAATAGGTTCTCACACAATACTAATTAAAAATCATTTAACTTAACTGGATTATTTCTCTATTTCCAAATATAAAACACCCAAGTATTATTGTGTAGAACAGTATCATATCCAGTGGATCAGATGAAGTTCAGTTTGCATTCAGGCATGGGGTTATATCATTTGCCATGACTTATGAGAAACAGAGAAATTATTATAAAAGGGTTCACCATCATTGGAAAAATTTATGATATTTTTATAAAGCCTTAAGATAAGTATCTTAAAGTCAACACAAACACAAAAAAAGAATATAATATTGGACTGGAGCTAGGGCATCTTAAACTTAAAGCAAACTAAAAATTTTAATCTCACAAATAAATTCATGATCTCAAACTCATAACATTAAATAAATTGTCAAATGAGAAATAACAGTGAATATTTATTTGAAAATAAAGACAGAATTTAAGCAGGTAGGATTTAATTAACCAAACTGGAACATAGCCAGACCTCTTTAGCTAACATCTCTGCTCATTAATAGATAACATTATTCCTGCCCTGCTAAACCCCGTGTCAGGAACACAAAACATCCTTGCTTCCTTTCCTCATTGGTAAATATCCAAAATTAAATAGAGTATTAAAATGCAAAATTAAATAGAGTATAAAAATGTGTTCACTATCAAAGAAGTATAGCCACTTTTTCATGACTAAACTGTTATTGCTGGGAAGAATTCATGTAACAATAATATCATTACACTTAAAAATATGAAATCAAGTAATTTAATGGTCACCACATACTTTAGTGGACTTGTTGTGTTTTGTCTAACCAGTTCCTGTCCCTTTCCCTTCTTTTCCAAATTGTGCCCCGTTTTTTTTAAGGAACTGCTTCCCCCCTGGTCCTTCATATAATGTGGATATAATGGGAACTGCATCCCTGCCCACAGAGATAATCCTTCAATGAATTCACAGTCCTATACTAGTTCCCAGGATATTTCAAATTGAATACAGAAGAGGTACCTTTTTCTCTCTGATGGAGAATTTGGGAAGCTGCTCCCCTCCCCAATAAAGTTGCTAATTATCTCCATTTTATCAACAAGTAACTGAACTGAATTTAATTTGTCTCAGTTTACACAACATCTGAAGTTCCGATTACCTATTCCTATGTGACTACCCCAAAATCATGTTATTGAAAACCAGAGGCCTGATGCACAAAATTTGTGCAAGAGTAGGCCTTCCTTCCCCAGGCTGCTGGCACCAGCTTCCCTCTGGCACTCAGGACCCGGGGCTCCCTCGCAGCCCTGGCTTCATCCGAAGGTCATCCGGAAGGACTTACAGTCTAATTAACATATTACACTTTTATTATTATAGATAATAACTTATTATTTCATGATGTTCTATGTGTTGACCTGGCTCAGCTGAGAGGTTTTTTACTGTGTTTGTAGAGATTGCAGGTGGGCCTAGAGTCATCTAAAAATCCATTTAGGATGAACAAAAATATTGGCTACTTCGCTCACATGTTTGGTAGCTCAGCTGGAATGGCTAGATCAGCTGGAGTCTTGACAAACTTATCTCTTTAGTTCTCTATGTGATTTTCCCTTTGACTAGACCGAGGCTTCCAGATAGTATGGAAGTCTTAGGGTGATTGGCTATGTCAGAGAGTGCCTACTTCCCCCAAGAAAATATCCCAAGAATTCCAGGTGGAGGCTGCAAGACCTTTATGACTTAGTCTGGGAAAACACTTCTGTTATATTTTATTACTCAAACTGTGTGTCTCAGGGCCAGCCCATATTCAGGGGAGGTGCCTGTAAGGACCTGCACCCTGGGAAGCATGTTTCATTTAGAATCTGTCTTTGAATATTAGTTTCCATAGTAAGTAATGAAGTAAGAACTTAAACTCAGTTAATTATCCAGATATCAGGGATCATTATTTAATAGCCATGCTATATTGCCTTTCTTTTGAATATCTCATATATCTTGGCATTCCCAATGTCAAATATTTTTTTTGGAACTTAACATGTGCTCAGTGGATGCTTGCAAATTAAATAAATAAATGTAGGTCTATACATCCTGTTTGTCTTTTATTTATAGCTGATGGGCCCTTTATTGTGAGATCAATTTAATGACAGAAATGCTGAACTCAGAACTCAGAAAACATTCAAATATCCTTATTATGTTCTATAGGGGATGAAAAATGTTTATATCCTTTGAAATTAATATCTGGGTCTGTTCTTCCTGGATTTCTCCATAGTTGAGTATTATAGATTTAGCATGTGCTTGATAAATTCATAGGATTTTAGAAAGGATACAAAAGGAAATCTAAACCAGGATCATACAGACAAGAAATCTGGGACATATTGAATCAGGCTTCCAGGCCATTATATGGGGAGATTGCTTAGATTGGTGGGAATGGGTTAAACAGCAACAGGTATTAACATACCAAGTCACCATTTCTATTGTGCATATATGTTTGGAATACAGTTTAGCTACCTATTTGGCAGCTAGCTGGAGAGATTCTATGAGACATAAAGCACCATGTGTGATATGACACCTGAATTCTAAACACCCATATGGTTTGTGGTTCAACTGGCTAGGAACTTTTCTATCCATCTTAGAGTAAAATTGTAACTATATTTTTGCTTATACTCCCCTGAGGATATGTGTGTGTATATTTTAAATAGATTTTAGAGATAAAGGAAGAGAGAGAGGGAAACATTGATGTGAGAGAGAAACATCGATTTGTTGCCTCCCATAAACACAACCACTGGGGATCAAACTGCAACCTAGTATGTGCCCTGACCAGGCCTTGAACCAAATTTTGGTGTATGGGTTGACACCCCAACCAACCAAGCCACCTTGCCAGGGCTACTTTTTTATTCCACAAATTGGCTAATAAAACTACTACCCATCTTAAATCATTACCACTATAAAATATTTATAGGCATAAGACATGTAGATATGCCTTGAAGACTTTGTTATGAGAAAAATGTAATAGCATTTAATAGATACACATGGCAGCATTATATTGACTGCCTATAGCAATAATGAAAAACTTTACTGAAAAATTCCCATTTTCCCACTTATTATCTGTATATATAGAATGGAGCTCCTGTGGATTTTTATAGACTAATTTCTATGTGAGGGTTTCATGCTGGAAAAAATACAAGAAATCCTGATTTGCTCCTTCTTTCTCTTTACTATCTAGATTTTTTTCTAATAATTTTAATATTATGTTAGCTAACAAAGTTAAATTTTCATGTAGGACATATATAACCTTAGCATAGGGCAAAATAGTTACCCGCCATCTGATAGCACAGACAGCTTAATGAGGAACAAATGAAAGTACAGAATGTTTTCACACGGATATGTTCGAATCATGTACAACAGATATGTGCATCTGTGGATATTAGGGCTTTCCTCGTGATGCTAAGAAACATTGAGTTTATACTTTCAAAATACTAGGAACAGTGCCTGGCACATAATTAAAGTTTACTAAATGCTGGAAGTTATTATTATCATTATTATCATATAAACCATTTAAATCATGCCTTAAAAAGGCTTAAATCTTTTTTTTGGTACAGTTCAAATTTTTGTTTTGTTTTTAAATTGAGATCTAATTGACATATCACATTGTATTACTTTCAGGTATACAACACAATGAATGACTTCTATTTATACTAATTTAATATAGGCATATTCATATTATCCATTATCCTTTCCTTCGTAAAGTACCTTGTCTTTAAGGTAGCCCTCTGATTAGGTTTTAATTAAATACCCAAATATGATACCTATATGCTTCCATTTTGCAAAATGTATGGTTTCAATTGTAGTCATTCTTAGTTTGTGTTATTGTCTGGAAATGAGCTTTCTGTCGATAGCACACTGGCTTGACATATAAAAAAATCATAAATAAGTTTTGATGGGTCTTTGCAAAATATAACCAATTATTGATTTGAAATCCTGCTTAGCCACAATAGAATACTCTGTAATCAATTACATTTGGGGGTTTAACCTGCAGATAGAGGACAAAAAGAAGCTGAGTTAATGACTTTTTCAACTGGCAAAATGATATCCCTCCGGGCGAAGTGTAATCCCCAGGCTGTCAGGAATTTTCAGTTTTTGCTGCCCACTTGCTTGTGGGGGAGCTGAGCTTCCTACTGCAGAGCCAACAAGCTACTCTAGACGATCATTAATGTTTCCAAAATAAAAGACCAATCCAAACCATTTTTTTCCCTCCCTATTCCAAATACTACTGATCTTCCTATTTCCATGGTAACCAACTTCTGCTGGCATGATCAAGAAAAAACTGATTTGGGATTTTAATTAATTGCTTAGAAATGGAAATGTAACAGGCACTGGCAGTTCAACTAAGCACATTTTGCAAAGTGAATAAAAATAGAGCTTCTGAAATACTTGAAATTGTTTCAGTAGCTGTAGCACATCTTTTGCTAGACACCTTAATTTATTCCATTCTCCAAAATAAATCTGCCAAGTGTACTAAGCCATTTTGTCAACACAAATCATTTTGGCAAATACTTTAATCCCTGTTCTAAACACAATGCATTGTATTTTTAAAAATCTAACCCATCAGTGTGAACCCACTGGGTCCCATCTGAAAATACTCTTCAGATATTAGTAGATCATGTTTAAAGGAGCTGTCATCTGCTGTTTGTAAAGGAGAACCCCTATTCTTGTTGCTTGCATAGGAGTAAATTCCTTGAACCTCACCCACCACAGCAGTGGTCCAGACCATTTGAAGATAGAAAAGCTTTAAAGTCACCTTGTGCATAGAGATTAAGAGCATGGACTTAGGAGTCAGAGTGAATTTGTTCAAATCTTGGCTCCTTGACATACTAACTGGATTAACTAGAGTTAGGTTTCTTTGTTTGTTTGTTTTTTTTAACAAGCAGAACCTCAAGTTCCTCATCTGTGAAATGGGTAACCTCTTATAAGGTTATTATGCACAGAGAATTATGCACATTAATAAATAGAAAGTTCTAGAAAGATGCCTGGGATATAATGAATATTTGATAATTATAAGTTATTTTTAATATTTATAATGTTTAGTCTATATGTAAATTCTATTTTGAATTTCCTATAATAATTGGTTTTAAATATTCCCTCTGGAGCAGGGGTGGAGAATGTCTGGCCTGAGGACCGGATAAAGCCCAAGAAATCATTTGGGCTTCCCCTGCCAAGGCATTACGGGTGAGTTAATTAAATGTTTGACCAAATCCCAGGCTATTTTTAAGTTTATAATTTTGCATGGCCCTCGAATGATGTTATAAATATCCAAGTGGCCCTTGGCAGAAAAAAGGTTTATGTATTTCTGTTCTAGAGCCATCTCACACATAGAATTGATTAAAAACTGTTTTCCATTATAGGGTATACATTGTCTTTTCTTTAGAGAAATATTAATTACTGCTACAAGCTACACAAAACAATTCTATCTAATGCCAAATAAATGATTATTAAATATTTCAAAGTAAAGTTCTCTCCAGTGAAAAGAAGACAAGTGATGTAATTTCAAGCCATTTCTGGAGTAAGCACCACTCTTGCTTGATTTGCAAGTGTTTTAATTATACAAAGATACCAAATTCTCAGAGGTACAAAGAAAACAATAATAGTAATTAAACAAATATTATTTATCACTGTCAACTGTTAGAATAATTTGACTGAATGCTCTTGTGAATATAAAATTGTTACAGTTCATGCATGCATATATTAATATTTTTCTAATGTATGCAATAAACTCTATTTCCAAGATACTTTAATATGTTCAAAATTATTTAGAAGAACAATTACAATTGAATACAGCCTTCCTCACTTTTTGTCAATGTTATAAAATTTAACCCCAGGCTATGAGGTGAGAAATAAGGTATCGTAGCTTAGATGAAAAGTAAATTTCTTATTTTCTTCCATGCTAACAATACCGCACTTCATTTTTGTCATTCTTAAGTACATGGGTTGAGGATATGTTCTAAGAAAGTCATGGCAGCCTGGAAGTTATATTACTGCTATTAATGTTCCCTAAGAAAAAATATTTTCCATATGTAAGATTGAGAAACTGCATTATTGTCTTACACAATTAGTTTTGCCTCCCACCATGCAATGGAGGAAGAGGTGAGAATGGGAAATCTCCATATAATTTTTGCAATGAGGAGGCATAAAACTCTCCCACGTCGTTGTAATGATGGGCCTTCTAAACTTAATTTCATAAAAACTTACCTATTGAGAAAAAGGTATATGTGGTATATATTCTTCTTTCTGGTTATGCTTTTTTAAAAGCATTATTGTAGTGTAAGTCCCAACAATGTTTAAAGCATACAATTCTATGTTCTAACATATATATACATGCACAAAACCATCACCAACATTAAAATAATGGCTATATCCATCACCCATGATGTTTCCTCACTGCTGCCTCTTCGTAATCTCTCCTTACAGTCCCTTCTTCTCATCCCCAGGCAACCACCAATGTGCTGTCTGTCATTATAGATTAGTTTGCACTTTCCTTCATGCAATATACTTATTTTTAGATTCTTCCATGTTGTTTTGTATATCAAGAGTTCATTTCTTTTTATTGCTAAGTGGTAGTCAACAGTAGAGATATATCACAATTGTTTATACATTCACATGTTGATGGCCATTTGAGTTGTTTCAAGTTTGGCTATTACAAATGAAGCTGTTATAAATATTCATGTACAAACCTTTTTAAAAGAGATATGTTGTCCTTTCTTTTGGGTAAATACCCTTAACTGGAATCACTGGATTATATCATAAGTTTATGTTTATATTTTTTAAAGAAACTTCAAAACTATTTTCCAAGGTAGTTATACCATTTAAAAAAATCTTAACATCCTATCTAATAATCCTATCTAATAAAGAGGGAATATGGTAATTGACCCTCACACCGTCACAAAGATGGCAGCACCCACAGCCAATAAGGAGGGAATATGCTAATTGACTGTCACACCCTCAAAGATGGTGGCACCCAAAGACACAAAATGGTGGCACCCACTCTCCTCAGAAGCCCCAGGAAAGCAGGCACATGGCAAGGCACCTGGAGGCCTTTCTATGTGTCTGCCTCCAGAGTCCCCCAGTTCCGTTAGCCACTGAGGGACGTCCTGAGGTGCAGGCAAGCCTCAGCTGTTGGCTGCCCGACGACCAATGCCCAGACCAAGATACAGGCAAGCTTAGGATGGAGACTGCCCAGCCATCCAGGGCCTCTCAAGGCTCAGGTAACCAGAGCCAGCCAAGGCTTGCACTGCCAGCAGTGGCAAAGGTGTGATGGGGGCATTGCCTTCCCCTAATCTCTGGGTCAACTCTGCCCCTGAGGACTCCCAGACTGTGAGAGGGGGCAGACTAGGCTGAGGGACACCTGCCCCCCCCCCCTGCCCCATGCACTGGGCCTCTAGTGTAAAATAATATATTTGGCTTTGCAAAGCATTTTTCTAAAGTTTACTGTATCCATATTCTAATGTTACTTAATCTGTCAGGCAACAAAGGAAGATAAAAATGTAGTTCAATTAACCATGTAATTATGTTTTATAAAAATTCCCAAACAAAAGTTTAATGGAGCACACCCAAATTATTGGGGAATAGGTGTTTTAATCTCTTTGAATAGCCTTTCACCATAATTATGGACCTCATTCTGCATGTTTAGGCACCCTCCAATATGAAATTACACAAAAGCACTGCATGAGTGAGTATTGTCAAACACAGTCAAACACAGCAGATCATAATTGAATTATTTATTTAATTTAGTCAATTAATAGTACATGAGTATTATCAAGTTTTAACTGCAGCACATTGTGGTGAACTCAGAGTTTTCCAGGACCAAGTGACTGGTTATAGTTAATACCTCATCATCTCACTGTTTCACTTCTAAGATCAGAAGGTAGAGAACGTATCTTGGGAAAACTTTCAAAGGAGACCAAAAACACACTATGATAATAGGCATCGATGATAAATGATCTACTGACATTTGGAAAGACTCAAATCAGACCCTATCACAGGCCTAACCCTTTTGTCAACGGATATAAAATATGAAATTAAGAACCTCCAAGGTGAATTGGCCTGTAACACTGTGGTAATGAGTCATCTCACTTGAAAAACAGGCTTGTTGATTTGTCAGGAGTCCAGCTTAGGTTGTTCGTTTTCATCTTTTTTCTTGTTGTTGTTGTTTTGAGTCACTGCCAAAAAGTGAGCAATAATAATAATTAATGTCAAAAGATGTTGCATCTTCAAAGCAAGGAACTACACTTCAGAAAATCCTTCCCTACCAAAGTGAAGGAAAAGTCTAGAAGATACACCAAGTTTTTGTATGTATTTCTGCTGCCTATGAAAGAAGCTTATTGAAGGCAAAACAAAATAAAACAGAGCCTTTTGATTCCTGGGGTAAAAGAATACAATCCCTGGAAAGAACAGATGGTCAAATTCTCAACAATACTCTGTGTGGACCACTCACTGCTTAACCAGCTCAACAGAATCCTGTGGACCAGAGACACAAGATACAGATTGCACTCATACTCAACCCTCTTTTATTCTCTAGAGCTAATGCATGTGAAAGCATTACCCAATAATTCAATTAAACATGAAACTAATAGAAAAACTGGACAAGGGAAATGAGATGTCCACAATTTAAAATTCTGGAAGATAACATCGGCATTTTTAATAGCAGTCATTTTTATATTTTTAAAGTGTTATTTATTGGTTAATAAATCAAATTTTTAAGCACCCCAGAACTTTGAAAATATGTGATACATCTCTTGTTTAAAATATTCATAAAATTTTTGAATAAAAACATTATTAATGGGTAAGTGACACATTTTAAAGAAATAAAATCTAAACAGTTAGCTGATAGTTGTAAAAAGAAATAAATGATGATGAAAAAACAACAAAAGCCCTTGAAATAATAAGACTATTTTTAAGATATACTCTTTATTAATAACTATATACATAATAACTCACATAGGATTAAATCTACTTTAATAAAAGATTAATATGCAAATTAACCATCACTCAGAGACACCTAAGCCACACCCACCAGGCAATCAGAGTGACTGTATGCAAATTAACCCAGCCATGATGGTGGCCGGCAGCCACGGAGCTAGAGCAAACAGGAGGCTTCCATTTGCAATGGAGTAAACTGCCTGACTAGGCCGGGTTGGCCTCAGCTCAAGGCAACAATGTTTCAATTATAGAAGCCAAGAAGCTGAAGCAAGCAGGAGGCTTCATTGTCTTCCTAGGCCTCGGCTCAAGGGAACAAAGTTTCGATTATAGAAGATAAATAAAACCCAGAAACCTGATTCCAGGCAGCCTAGCTGGGACGTTGGGTAAATGGGCAGCCTGAAAATGGCCCTCAGCCCCTCACCCAGGCTAGACAGGCACCCCAGTAGAGACCAGAACCCTGAAGGGACTGTGGGCAGCCTGAAAATGGCCTTCAATCTCTCACCCAGGCTGGCCACACCCCCGTGGGGTGAGGGTCCCCACTGGGGGCTTGGCCAACATGCAAACAGCCATCAGCCCCTCACCCAGGCTGGCCAGACATGCCAGCAGGTGGACATCCCCTGAGGGGTCCCAGACAGTGAGAGAGCACAGGTCAGGCTGAGGAAACCCCCGCCCGAGTGCACAAATTTTTGTGCACTGAGCCCCTAGCATATATATATATAACAGTAAATTTGTTTTGATGTGCATGTGTGCATATATCCATCCATACCACACCAAGTAATTCCTACCTCAGTTTTATCACAGTGTTTGCCCTTGTCCAATATATAAACATATTAATGATGTGTTTTCACTCTGTACTTACCTCTCCTTATATCCTGACATAACTTTTGGTTACATTCTGCTCTTTGACTCAATAAATCTTTGGACTTCTGAATTTTATTTTACCTTTTATGTTTGTTTGTTTTTTTTGAAGAAATTTAAATCTATTAGGTGCCATTGTCTTTCACAGGAAGTCTGTGTGTGTGTGTGTGTGTGTGTGTGTGTGTGTGTGTGTGTGTGTGTGTGTGATCGGTGTCAGGACTGAGGGGAAGAAAAAAAGGAACAAATAAGTTTAGATGCTTCCCACATGCCAGGCCCTGTGATAGACTGGACACAATTGCTCAACTATTTATCCATCAAATTCTACATAAAAATACTTCAAAATACAGACTTTTTTTTCTTTCTAGACTTAGAACTTTCTGTTTTTCTAATACAGTAGAATGAACCTAGATGTAGCTTCAGAACTCAAATATTAAGATTATTCTTTAATATAATCCTCCTAAAATTACACATATTTTACCAAAAAAAGAGGCTATTTGAAAGAAGAAATTTTCTTCACTATAGTCTTTATTTTTTTCATTCCATTTTCTCCCCAGAAGACACATATGGAAAGTCAAAAGGAGGGACCTTCATTTTAGATGGCTTTTATTATACTGTGAAAGAGAATGGCCAGTTCAGAATCAGTTCAGTACCAAGATTTTGGATGATATGGGCTATAGGTTTCTCAGACCTCCCTTTGAATTCTTCATTTATCTCATCTGTTTCTGCTCTTGGCCTTGACTTACCATAAAACAAATGTTTGATGAAGTTGCAGTCAGTGAAGGTGGCTGCTGAGTGAACTCTAATTTTCCTTCCACACCATTCCTAGGACTTTTGTTATTCTCTTGCAATATAATTTTCCAATTCATGCAAAATATTCATTATACTATGGATTACTGATTCAATAATTTAGCATTAATCCTTTAAAGTGGAATAACCTGTGACATCGCTTTGAACTGTGTATTATCTAGCATTACCTTTTAGTCTTCAAGTTTAAAAAACAACAGTAAAAACATGGCTCTCTCTGGAATTAATAACTAAAAATTTAATATACCCCTACAGGATATAAATGTATCAGTCTTCCTGAGAAAGATGAAACTAATTTAAGAACTTCCCACATATTGAGAACAGTTTGCAGAAATTTACCAGCTGCTTCTTCAAGTAAGATAGTATCTTATGGTTCTGTGTATGAGCTGAATGCCAATTAAAACATTACCTACCCTGAGGGCATTAATATGAAGCAAAAGAGAATGACTGACGGGAAGGTCAAAATACACTTAGCAAAAGAAAAGTGGTGTCTGATAAAGCATAACCTGCATTATCTTCTAAAACAACCCATGGACTTCCTGAAAATTGTTGTATAAATATGGATGGTGCTAGTTGAGCTCCTATTCAAATCTCAAGTATCTGTGATAGTCAATTCCTGAGTATAAATAGTTTCATTGGAAACAAACTACATTCCCTGTTCCTGCTGGGACAATTTGTCCAGGTGACGGTTCCAGAAGGAAAATGCCACTCAGAGACTATTGGGTTGGCAAGAGTTGAGTGGATTAGGATGAATTCATATTCTAGTTGAGTGGTCAATAGCCATAGAGTGCACAGGCAGACTTAAAGTAAATGCATCAATATTCAGTCTTTCCTGAAATAAGTGTGAAATTATATAATCCATAATAGTTTGTTTTCTTGTTTTGTTTTTTTTTATGAAGACCTCCACATATGCACATGATCTTTTGAAAAATAATCACATATACTTTTAAGCAATCATATCTTTGTTAATAACCTGAAAACAGTGGGTGGGCCTTTTCGCTTCCAGGTGAGAAAAGCAGGCAGAGAAGTGAACACCTCCGATTGCTTCTGTTTCTTTGAGGCTCTTATCCTCAAGGCTGCATTCTCTTGGCTGGGCATACCTGTTGATCACGCTGCTTAACTATAATTATTCCAGACAGCTTTTTGGCTCCTACTGTTGTTTCATAGGCTTCATAAATCATACAAATTATTACCGCAATTGAAAACTATAATTACCCGCAAACCCTGACATGCCAAAATGTGTATTAATTAGATAAGGTAATAAATGCTTTACTGCACATAGCTGTAATTATTACCTCAAAAGTGACATATAGACATATACCATCTTTATATTCTTTAGCAAATGATTTGATATAACAGAATTGTTATCTAATTTCATTAGTCGGTTAATACTTTTGCAAGGTGTTTCCAATATGAGAAATGATGTAGAATTGTTACATTTCAAACTTAATGTTATGATCAAGTGAGATCCAAATGATAATTTACAGAGGGATTTCCCACCAGAATAATTTATAAAAGTTTATGTTTCTTACTTTTAAATTTAAGATAGGAAGTCTTAATGATGATTGCATCTAAAATTTTGCACATTCTGTTTCTGTCTATCTATACTAATAATTGTTTAGGGCCGTCATGACTAAGGTGACCAGATTTTAACATTGGTAAAGCAGGACACCATTGACAGGGCGGGGGGGGGCGGGGGGGGTTGGTTCTTTTTTTTTTATTACTTAAAATATTACAAAAAGTAGTACATATGTCTTTTTCCAAAAATCGGGACTTTTTTAAAACGCCGCGGGACACGGGACAAATTGTTAAAAATCGGGACTGTCCCGCCAAAGCGGGACATTTGGTCACCTTAGTCATGACCTAAACAACCAGATGGATGACCAGTCAGCAGGAAGTGCATGCAGCACTTCTCTGTCCCTCCTCCCTCAAGGCCCACAGCAAAGTTTGTGGCAAGGGGGCTAGCATAAGATGACCAGATTTAAAGCAGTACACCATTGACCGGGGCTGGGGGCGGGGGGGTTCTTTCTTTTTCTTTTTCTTTTTAATTATTACTTAAAATATTACAAAGACTAATCGGGACTTTTTTAAAATGCTGCGGGACGCGGGACAAATTGTTAAAAATCAGGACTGTCCCGCCAGAAGCGGGACATCTGGTCACCTTAGGCTAGCAGGACAGTAGGGGGTGGGCGGGGCAAGGCAGGCACAGTGAAGTCCTTACCCTCTGGCCCCTAACAACCTCACTGCTGCTTGGCAGCTGCAGATCAAGCCCAGAGAGAGGCAGATCCTGTTCAGCAGCCGCTGCAGCTGATGGCAAGGCCTGGAGAAAGAGAGAGGCAGGGCCTGATCAGCAGCTGCTATGGAGGCTGCAGAACAGGTCCAGAGATAGGTCCAGAGAGAGAGCCAGCTGTCAGCGGGGCTGTTCTGGATTTCCCACGAGTCAATGACTGCCTAGGAGGCAGAGCTTTTGAAGCTGACTGGCATAGAAAAACACCAATCAGAACCAAACCTGGGTGAACTGCGAAGGCAGAACCTAAGGTGGGGGCTGATAAGGGGTTTTAAAGGCAACAGCTGTTTTGTTTAAAGTGTAAGAAAGCAGTTCAATTTTTTAATAATAGTATAATGAATATGACTAGCTATCAATTCAGTTATAGGGATTGTGTATTTTTGTCTGCAAAGAGCATCTTCTGATGAAAAAGATTTCCCCCCATTTAAGCAATCCTATCCTATATAATCTATTTATACTAAAACAAGGGTAATATGCTAATTAGACCAGGGAGACTGGCCATCTTCTGGGTTTCTGACTTCCTTCTGTACAAAGCCATGGTGGTGGGGGCTGAGGCAGAGGCAGTTATGGGCGATCAGACCTGCAGGGGAGGGCTGTTGGGAGTGACCAGGCCAGTGGGAGGGGGGGCAGTTTGGGGCAACCAGACCAGCAGGAAGAGCAATTGGGGGCAATCAGGTCAGCAGGAGAGGGGAGTAAGGGGCAATCAGGCAGGCAGGGGAGCAGCTATGGGTTATCAGGGAGGAAGGAAGAGGTGCTTAGGGGCAATCAGGCAGACAGACAGGTGAGCAGTTAGGAGCCAGTGGTTCCAGATTGCTAGAGGGATGTCTGACTGCCGTTTTAGGCCCAATCCAGGGATCGGGCCTAAAACGGCAATCAGACATACCCCAAGGGGTACCCAATGGAGAGGGTGCAGGCTGGGCTAAAGGAACCTCTGTGCATGAATTTCATGCACTGGGCCTTTAGTATGTAAATATGCAAATAGACTAAACAGCGGAACAACCAAACAACCAAACAACTGGTCACTGTGATGTGCACTGACCATCAAGGGACACTTGCAGAACATGGTGGGTGCTGGCAGCAGGTGGCAGAGCATGGAACATAGTGAGCATTTGCCACAGCGGGATGGTGGAGCAGGTGAGTGAGGTGCCAGACCAAAGTAGGGTGCTGTTTTTTGTCATTGGGGCAAGCCTCTGGTGGTTACTGAAAATTCTTTGCTCCTACACACTATGGTCCCGCTGGGCACTTGCACCTGCTGCTGGCATCAGAGCTGCCAGTCACACTCAATTCTGGTGCCCAGTGCTGGCCCCTATCGCTTGGCGGCATCAGCAGGTTCGAGTAGCGGCTGTTGGTCCTGATTGCCCCTGAGGGCTTCTCCACCTCCCCCTGCTCCTGAGGGGCAATCAGGACAGCAGGCATCACTGCTTACACCTGCTGCTGGCACCAGCCCCAATTACTCTATGCTGTCAGTTAGTGTGAGCTGGGCTGGCGCCATCATCATGTGGGAGAGGCGGCAGTGGAAGCAGGGCTGCAGGCAGACAGGGGACCAGGGGCTACAGTGGGAGGGGCCAGTTGGGGGTGAAGAGGAGGATGAGCTGAGACCCGCCCCTGTGCCTACTGCAGCTTTGCAGCTCACAGTTCCTTTCAAGGTGTATGCATTCATGCACTGGGCCCCTAGTAATAGTATAAAATAATTTATTCATTATTTCAAAAATGAGGAAATCTTCATTCTAGCAGAAACAAGCATAATATGTTTCAAGTTATATATTTTTTATGCACCTTTCTAGCCTGAAATTCTAATGTAGAAAGAAATCTACTCAATTAGATTAGAACAAATATACTTGATTTAGGAACACTGATATAAATATTTAGTGCATAACACAGTGTTCTAACATATTGTAATAATGTATAAATTCAAACCTATAGGTTAATAGGAGGCAAAGGAGTATCTATATTCAAGTACCTACTATACTTTAGTTTATTCAACACAATCTATTGCTTTTCAACTCAATCTTTTCAATATATGCAGAAAAGTGGTTCTAACTTTTAATGTTCTAAATATTGTATATAGTAATATCTCTATTTTATCTCAACTGATACATGTGACACATTACATTGAAATAAATATTTTCAGACTGAAGAACATTCAATTTAATGGAGGCAAGAGATAAGTCAGTTCAACTATTGTTTGATTAAGTTTTCTCCCCAAAAACATTAATACTGGTGTTTTCATTTAAATAGAGGTGTTCTTAAGGGAACTTTAATATGAAGAAATGAAATATAAGCTACTCCATATTATTCTGTTTAGATTTTTATCTTCATGAATCATTTACAAGTCAATTCAGAGACAATTGACTCATCTGTCCTCATTTTGCCATTATTGGGAAATTATTAGGGAGTGTCATATGAAAGAGAAATCATGTATAAAGTGATACATTAACTATTCCACTGTAGAATTTTCTCAAAATAATAAAATAAGAGATTCTTTCTTGGACACAGTTGAAGTAGTATAGTTGTGCAATAAATACCCTTGGATAATGCAAATAATTCAAAGATGCTACTAATCCAGAATGGGAAATGGTATTATAGCATATTATAGAAAGACTGAAGAAAGAAACTTTTAATGAAGATATTACTTTAAACAATCAAATTTAATTGTTCTGGGGGATTAATTAACAAAGGAATAAAACTTTGTCAATGTTACAGCAGAATATTTTAGCGTGTTATATATATACACATATATATGAAAAACCCACAAATATTTGCATATTTTATTATTAACTACAACTATTAGCATATTAACTACTAAAATGTAGCAGATATAAATATTAGCAGAAGGCATCTATCCCTCCATTTAGATTGAAAAAGCTACAGCAATGCCACCCTTCTCATACCTGGACAACTACGTACAAGATTTCCTGAGCGGAGCAGAGTAGGGTAAAAGGGGAAGAAAGGGAGGGAAACATGCTGCACTTATTTAAATAACATAGGCTCATCTTTGGCAACACCCATGCTAAGGTTGTGGCACTGAAAATCATGTTTGGAAATATCAGAGTAGGGTTTGATGCTCACACTTTCAAATATTCCTATTTACTCTCTTAGAAAAATAATTAAGTCAATCAATCATTTGATCCATAGAGCCACAGACTGCTCTCTCTTCAAAAAAATGTTGTGGGACACACACAAAAAGGGGAGAGTTCTTACTCTTATTCTAAAGATGGTATCTCATTTTACAGCAGTTAAAGCATGGCAGGATTTTAGCCAATTTATAGACTGAGTACAGATTTCCTTCCTTTCTAATGAGAGAAATTACAATTTTCCTAATTTAATGGAACACACCTTATTTAATACTAGAGGCCTGATGCATAAAATTCATGCACAGGAGGGGTCCCTCAGCCCGGCCTGCGCCCTCTCACAATCTAGAACACCTCGGGGGATGTCTGACTGCCATGGGGATCAGGTCCAAACTGGCAGTTGGACATCCCTCTTGCAATCCAGGATGCTATATGCACCACTGACCATATTTTTCATACAGGTGAAAGGCATCTTGCTGTTGTATGGGCAGGTACATTGTTTTATCCTGATTATAAAAAGTAGTACATAACATGTTCTTTCTGAGGCTGTAATACTATTTTCCCCATCTTATGGGTGGAAAAACTGAAGCAGAGAGAAGTTAAATAATTGGCTTTGTCACAGTTATAAGTGCCAGAATCAGGGCTGACCACAAAATGTGCAAGCCAGAGTCCATGCATGTCATTGCTGCATCATCTGTATTTTTCAGTGTTAGAGTAGCCTTGTCAGGTTTTAATTTTTAAATCTAAAGACTGTTCCTAATATATAGGAATGCATGTTCAACCCCATGCAGAATAAACAGGATGTGGACAGTTTGGAGATTCTTCTGATGAATTAGGATTAAGCAGCCACAGATCTCTTTTTCAAATGCTTCAGAAGCCACCTTCCTTGTTTAACTGTGTGTGAGATGTAGCAGTTTATAAGCTGTGACATAGTCACTTGCAATCTGGGACTCCTTGGGGGATGTAACAGTGTGCCAAGTGGCAGGAAGCCAGGGAGGAGCCCAAACCAGGGCCAGGCACAAGCTGCTGACACTCATCCCAACTTGCTGTGCCTGCTGTTGCCACTCAGTAGTCTGCTATGGAGTCAAGAGATGCTCCCGCCACCACAACTGTGCTTGCCAGCCGTGAGCCTGGCTTTTGGCTCAGCGGCATTTCTCTGTGGGAGCACACTGACCACCATGGGGCAGCTTCTGTATCGAGCATCTGCCCTAGGTGGTCAGTGAGCATCATAGCAACTGGTCAACCGGTCATTCCAGTCGTTCTATTTGTTCTATCATAAAGGTCGTTTAGGCTTTTATATATATATAGATTAGTAATCATCTGGGTTCTCAGGCCCTAATCTCACAATTGCCATAAGTTTCTGCACATTAGGTTAGACATTTATAGGGTCTGATGGAGAAACCAGACATAATTATAAAATTCATAGAACTCAAGTCACCTAGTACACCTATAGTCAGGAAGTGGTGTAGGTACTGGCCAAAATTTGGGTTTATAATTGAATGGAAACCTTTGTTATATGCTTAATATACACTGAGTGTCCAGATTATTACGACCACCTGACATTTGTAGGCAAATTAGCTATAATTTCATACTGCAGTTGCTAGAGGGCCAGATCAATATAAATAGGGAAGCAGGTTGTTTACCACAGCAGTAGAAGTGATTTTCTTCTAAAGATATGGGTAAACAATGTGATTTAACAGCCTTTGAATGTGGGATATATTTGAACATGAGTGGCCAGATTATTATGACCACCCCATCAGTACTTCATTGGGCCACCTTTTGCCTTCAATACTGTGCGATTCTTGGCATTGACTCCACGAGATGTTGAAAGGTGATGCGAGGAATCTGACACCATGAATGATGAATAGCACTGTCCAGTTCTGTGAGATTTGATGGTTATGGAACCAGCTGCCTGATGGCTCTTTTAACTTTGTCCCACAAATGCTCAATTGGATTGAGATCTGGTGATTCTGGGGGCCACCTAAGCAAGGTAAAATCTCCTTCATGTTCTTAAAACCACTCCTGCACAATATACAAGCACTGTGCATCGTACATTGTCTTGTTGGAAGAAGCCATCTCCATTGGGACACGCCATCAACATGATAGGATGAACATGATCAGCAACAATACTAAGGTATGTTGTGCTATTCAGACATTGTTCCACATGAATTAAAGGGCCCAAATCATGCCAGGAAAACATGCCCCAAACCATAACACTGCCCCCACCAGCTTGAAAGGTTGTACTCATGCATGTGGGGTGCATGCTTTCATGCTGTTTCCACCAAATTCTCACTCTGTCGTCTGCATGATGCAACTGGAAATGTGATTCATCAGACCACATGACTTTTTCTCAATGCTTGACTGTCCAATCCTTGTGTTCCTGTGCAAATTGGAGACATTTTATCTTGGTAACTGCAGACGCAAAGGTGTTTGAACAGGCCTTGGGCTTCCATATCCCATATGATGCAGTGTATGGCTAATTTTCCTACAAATGTCAGGTGTTCATAGTAATCTGGCCACTCAGAGTATATATATCCCACATTTTAAGGTTGTTAAATCACAGTGTTTACCCATATCTTCAGAAAAAATCACTTCTACTGTCATGGTAAGCAACCTGCTTCCCTATTTATAATGGCCCTCTAGCAACTTCAGCGTGAAATTATAGCTAATTTGCCTACAAATGTCAGGTGGACATAATAATCTGGCCACTCAGTGTATATAACTCAGGAACCTGTAAGAGGTATAATTTAGAAATCTAAAAGATCAATGACTTTATCTTGTTATCAATAACAATTTCATCATTAAGCACATTAGTTGAGCATCTAATCTGTATCAGGTACATTAATAGACATCCAGTAATTAGGACAGATGACAAGAAAAGCATTTTACCAAATGAAATTGCCTATTCAAAATAGGCTTACATAATCAACGTTTGTGTCACTCTACCTCATATTTTAACTATTGAAACAATTCTACGCTTAAATCAAGCAAATATTTAACATGGCCATTTTTTATTCATTACCAATATTGACCACAACTATAATATTATTCAGTGTATAGAAAATAATAAATATATAGAAAATGATTAAAGGAATTAAATATTTAGTTAATAAAATGAAAATAATCTTCAGACAATGACAGCTGCCTATAATACTTTAAAAACTATAATATTCTATTGGGGTTGTGTTAAAAAAAAACAACTCTGTAATTATTTAAATTCCATATGATAATTTTTGATAATGTAGTTCTTTATTTTTTTTATGATGCTAACTCTAAATGATTATTTCATAATGTAATAATTTCTAATTGCTATAAATGATTCATGATTTCTGATTGTTTGTCTAATTTTTTATTTAAATGGTAAAGGAAAAGCTACAAGAGATGAACATAAAATGGAAAAATGTAGGTTGTCATTCAGTTTTATAGTGAGGGCTTGTTGGATGCAATTTCAGTAAGGAGGATTGTGTGAAGAGATTAGATCAGTTACAAATTGCTAAATCTGATGGCTTAGATAAAAATTTTACCAGAGGCTTTAAAAGAAGTAGAACGTGTTTTGGGGGAAGCAATTGCCTTCTGGAGAGTGCACATAGAATTTATTTTTCAAAGCAAATTAAATGTGAAGAGATTGTGTGACCAGATCCCAAATTAGAATGAAATGATTGCATTTTCAACCAGAACAGGCAAATAATCTAAATTCTGTATTTAGACTTGTTTCTTCATAATCACCTTCCCTTCTTACTTCAGCACATGGCATTAAACAAAATACTATATATATATATATATTTAAACACTCACTGAAGAGAAATTAAGCATATGTTATTCCTAGATGAGTCTGTACAAAGTACTTTGTAAATGGAAAACAATGACTATATATATATAAAATAAAAGAGTAATATGCAAATGAACCATCTCTCTGGGATGCCTAAGCCTCACCCACCAGCAAAGCCAAGCCAATCAACCAATCAGAGTGGCTGTATGCAAATTAACCCAGCCAAGATGGCGGCCAGCAGCCACCGAGCTAGAGTAAACAGTAGGCTTCCTTTGCAACTGCCTGCCTAGGCTGGCTGAGCCTCTTTCAATTATAGAAGCCACGGAGCTGAAACAAACAGGAGGCTTCCTTATCTGCCTAGGCCTTGGCTCAAAGCAACAGTGTTTCAATTATAGAAGATAAATAAACCCCAGAGACTTGATTCCAGCCAGTCTCGCTGGGACCTTGGGTCAATGGGAGCTGTGGGCAGCCTGGAAGCCTAAAAACGGCCCTCAGCCCCTCACCCAGGCTTGCCACACCCCAATGGGATGAGGGTCCACACTGGGGGGCTTGGCCAGCCTGCAAATAGTCATCAGCCCCTCACCCAGGCTGGTCAGGCAAACCAGCAGGTGGACATCCCCTGAGGAGTCCCAGACTGTGAGAGGGCACAGGCCAGGCTGAGGGACACCCCAAGTGCACAAATTTTTGTGCACCGGGCTGCTAGTGTGTATATGTATGTGTGTGTGTGTGTATATATATATATATGGAAATAGGTAAATATCTAACTCTTTATTCTCATAAAGTAACTACATTTGAAACTAAATTAATGATAAGCAAAGATATAACAGAAAAAGCTTAATCTTTTGTTTGATTTTTATTTTACTTTTTCATCTTTTCTTTTTTTATTCTTTACTAGGGGCCCGGTGCACGAAATTCGTGCACGGGCGTGGGGGGTGCGGGGGGAGGGTCTTTCAGCCTGACTTGCACCCTCTCTAATATGGAGTTCTTGGGGACTCGCACAATCCAGGACCTCTGGTTCTTAACCGCTAACCTGCCTGCCTGCCCTAACCACTCTGCCTGCCTGCCTGCCTGATCCCCCTAACTGCCCTCCCCTACGGGCCTGGTCACCCCTATTAACTTTCTTTTTTAATGTTATCTCCTTCACACAAAATTGTATTTGA
>PVJC01008806.1:0-47479 GCA_004026665.1 Murina feae | reverse complement strand
AGCTGAGCTGAAGGGCTCAGCTTCACTTTCCCTCCTGCCGCAATGGAAAGGGCTGTTTACTCAGGTCCGGGAGTGGCGGCCGCCATGTTGGCTGGGCTAATTTGCATACAGCCGCTCTGATTGGCTGGTGGGCGTGGCTTACCCTGTCTCGGAGAAACGGTTAATTTTAATATTTCGCTTTTATTAGTTTAGATTATATGAGCACATCTCTCATATCCCAACTATATTGTGAGCTCTTCAGACAAGGGACTACTTTGGATTCTTCACAGAGCATACCAGAGAATTTGTAAATATGGTCATCAAATGAATGATTTAAAGGTCCTAGCTTGGATATCATTTTTTAAGTTTATTGTTGAAAGTACTCTACATGTGTCGCTTGCTTTACCCATTGACCTCCTCCTCCCCACTCTTGCCCCCTTCCCAGGCTTTCACCACACTATTGTCTGTGTCCATGGCTTAACTTGATATTTTCCTTGTGGTCTGAGATGCAAGCTACAAAGGTATATGGGTGTGGATCTATGCTATATTACAAAGATTGCAATACTTATAAAAATACTGAAGTATATTAAATACTCTTTAATATATATTGACTGATTGATAGAGACTCAAACTTATATTTATGTAATCTAATTAAAAAAAAAAACTGAGACCAATAAAAAGCTATCACCTTACAAACTACCATTAAACATCTTAGATTACTGGAGAAGGATATGGGGGCAGGTCATTCTAAAGTTGACAATAGTTAATGCAGTTTAGAGAAGAAACTTTAGCTCATTTAATCCTAAAAATAACATATGCACAACACACAGCACACACACTACAGTTTAGGAATTTTTCTTTTTTCATTTTACTGATTCAGAAATTAAAACTTATAGCCAAGAAATGGCAGAGCCCATACACAAATCAAGACTTTTGGACTCAGATACTTTAATCTAAATCACTCTTCTTCTCAACACAAAATGAATCCTAGTAGCAGCCCTGTGCAGCATGCACTGGTCCAAGGAGTAGCAGCCACACAGCCTGCACCTGTCTGATGAGCAACAGCTGGGTGAGCAGCCTACCCCTGTCCGAGAAGCAGCAGCCACATATAGAGCTCACTCCTGCCCGAGAAGCAGCAGCCGTGCAAACAGTCCAAACCCTGTCTGAGGAGCAGAAACCACGTGTACAACCCGCCCCCTTCCAAGGAGCAGCAGCCGCGCTCAGCTCACCCTCATTCGAGGACCAGCAGCCTTGTGATCAGCCCACCCCTGTTCAAGGATCAGCAGCTGTGCAAGCAGCTCCCCCACCAGCCAGAAGAGACATCACTGCTGCGAACAGCACCCACCAGAGGAGCCACTGCCAACTGAGGAGCAGCCATTTCCACAACCACCCGAGGAGCAAACACAGCCTGAGGAGCCATTGCCACCCAAGGAGCAGCCCCTGCATTACTCAACATCTAGATCAATCAGTGAGACTAAATACGGGTAGACAAAGAAACCCCCAAAGGAAAGAAAAGGAGGACTTGCCAGAAAAGCAGCTAAGTGAAACAGAGGCATACAATATATCAGAAAAAGAATTCAGAATAAGGGTCCTACAGTTCACAAACCAGATGGAGAAAAGAAAAATCAACAACTTATGTAAGAATCAAGAAAAAGTGGATGAAACTAAACCATTAACATACACCATACACAAAAACAAACTCAAAATGCATAAAGGATTTAAATGTAAGACGGAAAACCATAAAAATATTAGAGGAATTTAAAGGCAACAAGATCTCAGACATATGCTGAAGCAATTTTTTCACCAATACAGCTCCTAGGACATTGGAAACTAAAGAGAAAATAAACAAATGGGACTACATCAAAATAAAAAGCTTCTTCATAGCAAAAGACACTATCAACAAAACAACAAGAAGGCCCACTGCATGGGAGAACATATTTGCCAATGTTATCACTGATAAGGATTTAATCTCCAACATTTACAGGAAACTCTTACAACTTAACAAAAGGAAGATAAACAATCCAATCAAAAAATGGTCAAATGACCTAAATAGACACTTTTCAAAAGAGGACATTCAGAAAGCCAAGAGACATATGAAAACTTACTCAAAGTCACTAATCATCAGAGAGATGCAAATCAAAACAACAATGAGGTATCATCTCACACCTGTCAAAATACATGTTATCACTGATGAGGGTTTAATCTCCAACATTTTCAGGGAACTCATACAACTTAACAAAAGGAAGATAAATAACCCAATCAAAAATGGGCAACAAATCTAAATAGATACTTTTTGAAAGAAGACAGAAGAAAGGCCAAGCAACATGGAAACATGCTCAAAGTCACTAATCATCCGAGAGATGCAAATCAAAATGACAATGCAGTACTATCTCAGACCTGTCAGAATGGCTATCAACAAATCAACAAATGACAAGTGATGGCAAGGATGCAGAGAAAAAGGAACACTCATGCACTGCTGGTGGGAATGCAGACTGGTGCACTCACTGTGGAGAACAGTATGGCGTTTCCTCAAAAAACTAAAAATGGAACTCCCATTTGACCCAGTGATCCCACTTCTAGGAACATATCCCAAGAAACTAGAAACACCAATCAGAAAGAATATATGCACCCCTATGTTCATAACAGCACAATTTACCATAGCTAAGATTTGGAAACACCCTAAGTGCCCATCAGTAGATGAGTGGATTAAAAAACTGTGGTACATCTACACAATGGAATACTACACTGTGGTAAAAAAAGGAGTTCTTACCATTTGCAACAGCATGGTTGGATCTGGAGAGCATTATGCTAAATGAAATAAGCCATCCAGAGAAAGATAAATATCACATGATCTCACACATTTATGAGATATAATGAAAAACATAAACTGATAAACAAAAACAGATCTACAGACAAAGAAACATTGGTCAGACCATCAAACTTCAGAGGGAAGGTAGGAGAGAGTGGGGGTAAGGAAGAAAGATCAATCAAAAGGACTTATATGCAAGCATATAGGCCTAACCAACGGACACAGACAATAGGGGGTGATGGCATGAGTGTGAGGGGGAGTAATGTGGGGATAAGGACACATATCTAATAACTTAATCAATAAGGAAATTTTAAAAAATGAATCTTAGAATGTCAGACATTTGAGCTATCAGAAACTCTTTACCTTGGGCATAGAATAAACAGCCTCATTTTGGTGTTTTTGAAATTCTGCTCTGGAGAAGCCTGCTGTCTTGGGGATTGTGCATGGCAGGGAGGGACTAAGTGATTCTAATCCCAGGATGACTAAACAGAAGCCCAGTCCATCTGTAATAGATATCCCTTCCTACCCACAGGTGTGTATAACAGAGCGCTCGCCTTTCTTTTCCATCTCAGTGCTGAGACCATCATAGAAGCATTTCATTCTTTGCTCAATTAATAATTCACTTTTTATTTTCTTATTAATTTTTTACTGTGTCCTTCTGTGGAATACAAAAGCAGCACTCTGATAAGCTGTATAGTAAAATAGACTGGTACCTACTGGAGGCAGGGATGTGAGGGTGTATAGGAAGGGCTTCTTTCCTTGTCCTCAAAGGCTGGAGGAGACAAAGGCAAAACCCAATGCCTGAATGCGACTATACCACCTTCCTTGAACATGGTATCAATACCTGGGTAGCAGCAACTATAGGGTCCCTTGAAGAGAAGATCATGGAAGCCACCTTCAAGTACATCCTATTTTTTAAAAGGAGGTATAAATGGGGGGTGTATGCTAGGTTTATTTTGGTGAGTCCCTGGAAGAAAGGGTAAAAATTAAAAGCAACCAGCTACCTATTCCTTATAAAGCTGAGCTTTCTGAAAGAAATGCACAACAGAAAAATGTGCTGCCTTCTGGAATAGTGAGCTTGTTGTCATTGGAAGTATTCAAGTGGAGGATGGACCATCCCTCCTTAAGAGTAGTATATAGAGCATATATTTAGGGAGTAAATGGTTTGGCTAGATAAATGCTAAAATACCCCTTCGAGCAATGGCATTTTGTGTTCCTCTAAATATTCCACACTTGAATGCCTTAGGAGATGGGTTCAGACAAAGCTCATCTGTTCTGTAATACTTGGCTACAGTACAATGCCTGCTGCCTGGTCACAAAGCATTTCATAGGCAGCTGTTACCACCCCTATTTCAGAAATGTGGTGAAAAGGGAATTCAGAGACAGGTGAGGGGCCTGCCACCACGTGAGCAAGTGGGAAGAGGCCCCCATCTCTGGAGCTGTCTAATGCCTGAGCCTGCACACTTCTCAACTGGATCTTAAATCAGTGGTTGTCAACCATGTGCAGTGATCCCACCACTCCTAGGAACTCCTAGAGTTTTCCCCTTCTAATTTATAACGTCACACAATTCCAGTGTTTAAGTCTTTGAAGTCACGGAGTCAAGCTCTCTGGGATCCATAGGGAAGCAATGTTTCCCACTGGCTCTAACTGAGAACTAGAAAATGGAATTCGTTCCATGGAATCCTAAGGAATTCTGTCTGGGCCCAGGAAGAAATAGGACAAAGGTCACAGCTACATCTTCTGCCAACTTTTCCTGAGGAAGCCAGTCTTCATGGAGGGAAAGGGCTGAGTTCCAGGAATAGGAAAAACAATATAGTTTGTTAAGATTGCAAGCATTTGGAGCAACAATAAACAATAATGGCACCATTTTAGGAATCTTTCTCTGTAAAGGTCTCTGTATTTCACAGAAGGGAAAGCAAGAGGATCTATGAGAAAGCGATGAATTGGTAATCAGAAAATCTGTGCCACTGCTGTCTTGCTGTGTGACCTCAGCATAACACTTAATCTCTCTGAGTCCTGGTTTCCTTACAAGGATGACAATTTGCACCTAGGCTAGGTCACATGAGATCATGAATGTGAAGCACTTTGTAGCTGGTAACATTAGACAAATGGGAAGTGTTAATATGATTGTGCCTGCTTTATATACTTTTCTTTAAGTGAGTTGTTGTTATTGTTACAGTATCCCCTATTTCCAGGAAATCAAGAGATAGAGATGTGAAGTGACTTGAGTGCCTACACTAAGAGATAAAGTCTCCCTACTTCATCATGCCTGACCATGGCCTGGTACTTTCTCTCCTTCTGAGAATGATACTATTACATAACTGTTTGGGGAAGCCCCCAGACCCAGGAGACTTCCTTCTGCCTAGCTGTGTGAGACATTCTTGGGTGGAATCAGGAAGATGGCCACTTTCACATCAACTGGGGAGGCCCAAGACCTACCTTTCTTCTCCCCACACTCCCATTGCCCACACCCTGCTCTTCATGTGGTCTCTGCTATTGAGCAAAGGGTGCATGAGGGAAGTAATTTCTGGTCTCTCTCTGGTTCTCTGCCTCAAAGAATGTCCCAGCCATCATCTATCCTACACCCCTGTCCCCAAAGCACTCTTCCTTTTGCTTCTCCATCAGTGTGGCCTCTTCCCTGAAGTTCTCTAACCATGGGTTTCCCCAGCACCTCCTCTCTACCCACAGGCTGCCCCTCATCATCATCTTCATCTCAGAAAATGAGACCAAAAATACATTCAAGTGACTCATAAGTCCACATAGCAGGAGGGGAAGCAGAGAGAGTGAGTCTGTAGGTCCAGATGAGGATTTCTGCAGGCCTCTTGACTGTGTCACATGATCTGCTGACCTTCATGAAAGATAAGATATAAAAAGCTGAATGGTGCCACGTTGTCTCCAAAAGCAGCCAGTATGAAAGTGAAGTGTGATTGCTACCTCCCCAAAACACAGGACAGCTCCCGCCTCTTGTGCTCAGCTGTGGCTCAGTGGCTGGCTATCCAGCCTCAGGACAGTAGCCTACACAGTCAGCACCACTGAGCCTCATCCACCTTCCTGGCCCAGGGCCCCTCCAGGCCTCCAAGCCACCCTCCATGAGGCCTGATGCCCACTCCATTCAAGCACCTGGATATACAGCCATGTCTGAGCAAGGAGATAATAGGGGGTCCTAGCCCACCTACAGCACTGGGCTTGGCAATCCTCAAATTCAAAGCTCTTGGGCTACCTGGAGGCCTGCTAGACAAAAGGTTCTTCCCAATGGAGTGTGCATAATGAGGAAGAGTCAGTGGGTGGGCCTGACCCTTCAATCCAGTAGAGGCTCTGCTCTAATCCACTTTACATATGGGCATCTGTTTGAGGTGGGGGTAGTGAGGAGGTGGGAGATCAAAGTTCACTTCAATTACAAACAAAAGAGCAAAACAACTTTGAAAGCCCCCATTGATCTAGCCCAGGGTTTCTCAAACTTGAGCATGCCTCAGATCTCTGGAGGGCTAGAAAAAACATGTATGGCTGGGTCCCTCCCCAGAGTTGCTGATTCAGCATTTCGAACTGGGGTTGGTATTCTGTATTTCTAGCTCCCAAGGAATCCTAGTGTTGCTGTTCTGGGGACAAATTTTAAGAACCACTGATCTAACTCAAATTTTCCCTTCAAAACTAGGAAAAGTGATTTTTCCAAGGTACTTTGGAAAGTTAGAGATAAGCTAGACTAGTACCCCAGTCTCTGAAGCCCCTATCCCCACTTCCCACCCTAACCCTGCCCTGTCCAGGGCTTTTCCATCACACCTGGTCACCTGCTCCAGGCCTTCCCTGAGCTTGTAAGTTAGATAGCATATAGCCCACTTTTGTCCACAGGTTATTTAGATTTTTCTGGTTGGTGGACTGGCCTAGCCCACATCCTCCCATGTCCCATCCTACCAGACCTCCCTGCAGGAACTACCTCCACATGATGAGTTCTTCCCCTTTGTCCAGTAAATACACACACACACACACACACACACACACAAGCAAATAGGCCCCCACTGAAATACAGCTGTGGGATGATGGGAAGCCGAGAGCCTGGCAAAGAGGTCACTCAGACCTGGGCTCTTGGGTTTTATCCCAGGGACAGTGAACAAAGGAGAGCATTCCAGAGACCAAGCTCAGCCAAAAAGAGTCTCTCATTTTGGGAAGTTGCATTATAACCCCAGGTAATCAGGACCCTTGCTTCCTATAACCTCACTTCATTCATTATCAAGCCTTCCACAATCTCATTCTTTTATTTTGTTTTATCCAATACATCCTGATTGAGACCTTCTAGGTTCTAGGCTGTCCTAGATGCCGGGATACAGAGAGATAGGTGCTAGCCTGCCTTCAAGGACTTCACAGTCAGGGAGAAAAATAAGCCCAGACAGATTATCGCCTTATGATGGAAAAAGAAGGAAGTGCCTCAGCAGGTGAACAGTGAAAGAGAGGAATGGAGAGGGTTTCATCAGATAGATAGGAAGATGTTAACTGACAAGGAGCATGGGCTTGGGGCAGGGAAGACATAGTCAGTGTAAGAATTAAATAATAAGAAAGATCTGTTGACTCTTCACTGTATACAAATTGCTTTCCATACTTCATTTGTCTTCACAACCAACCTTACAGGAGGTACCATTATTAAATCTTCACTTACAAATGAAGAAACTGAAGCTCAGAGAAGTTATTCAACTTACCCAAGGCAACACAGCTACCAAACTTATATTTTCTGATCTTAGAACCTGGTCTCTTAACTACTTAACCATCTTACTGCTCTCAGTTAGCGTCTGTGTAGAGGGCAGTGAGGAGTAAGTTTATTGAAGTACTGGACAGATGTGGGAGTAGTAGGAATGCAGTGGGAAAGATAGGGTGGGGCTTTGTTTGTTCAGGGGCTTGACTGCCAGGGTGAGTCATTCGAACATAAGTCAGGAGGCTGTGGGGACTACTGAAGAGTTTGAGCAAGAGAGAGACACATGGAACAGCTGTGTTTTAGGGAAATTCCTCTGACAGCAGTGAGCAGATTGGTTTGGAGAGGGGAGTCATTGGTGACCAGAGACCACACTGGAGGCTACTGCAGAATTTCAGAAGCAAGAAAATGAGGGCCTGGCTTAGAGCAGAGTGGAAGGTAGAGCAACTCAAAGGCAGATGTTCTTCTCACCACTGATATTTCAAGTATTTTCTGACCACTGACCACATGCTTTACTTATATTAACTTACTAGGGGCCCGGTGCACAAAAACTTGTACACTCAGGCAGTCCCTCAGCCTGGCCTGTGCCCTCTCATAGTCTGGGACCCCCTCTGGAAATGTCTACCTGCTGGTGTGCCTGGTCAGCCTGAGTGAGGGGCTGATGACTGCTTGCAGGCTGGCCAAGCCCCCGAGTGGGGTCCCTCACCCATTGGGGTGTGGTCAGCCTGAGTGTGGGCCTGAGGGCTGTTTTCAGCCTTTCAGGCTGCCCACAGCTCCCATTGACTCAACGTCCCAGCAAGGCTGGCTGGAAGCAGGTTTCTGGGGTTTATTTATTTCCATAATTGATACACTGTTCCTTTAAGCCTAGGCCTAGGCAGGTAATGAAGCCTCCTGTTGGCTTCAGCTCCGTGGCTTCCACAATTGAAAGAATGTTGCCTTAGTAGACTCTAGGTAGGCAGTTTCCTCCAACCCTGATGCAACAGAAGCCTGTTCTTTGCTTCAACTCCGAGGCTTATATAATTGAAACTATGTTGCCTGGAGCCGGGAGAAGCCCAGCCAGCCTAGGCAGACAGTTTACTCCTGGTGCAATGGAAGCCGCCTGCTTACTCCAGCTCTGTGGCTGCCGGCCTCCATCTTGGCTGGGTTAATTTGCATACAGCCATTCTGATTGGCTGGTGGGCGTGGCTTAGGCATCCCGTAGAAACAGTCAATTTCAATATTACTCTTTTGTTAGATTAAATTTAATTCTTGAATCCTAAGAGTGGCTTCTCCATCAGATTTCTTCCCTTTTGACATTTCCCCCCTCCTTTATCTTAACTGATGGGTCCTGGAGCCTGGTAGTTTTCCAGTTTGGTGACTAGGACCTAAAACTTCTTCCTTGAATATCAATGAATCATGGGCTGAGACAATTCAGGGTCAAGAAAGCATGACCAGTCCAGCTGGTGTTGCTCAGTGCTTGGCATCAACCCATTAACCAAGAGGTTACTGGTTCAATTCCTGTTCAAGTCACAAGCCTGGTTTTCAGGCTTGAACCCCAATAGGGTTCATGCAGGAGGCAGCCAATCAGTGATGTTTCTCTCTCATCAATATTTCTATTTCTTTATCCCTTTCTCTTCCCCTCTCTCTAAAAATCAATTAAAAAATCTATTTAAAAAATAAATTATGATTAATCTAAGAACTATTTATTTTCCCCATTTGATAGCGAAGGAAGCTGAGAACTGGAGAGGATAAGTAATTTGTCCCCTCCAGGCAGCCACAGAAGCTGGATCAGAAAAGGGCTCCTGCCCTCCTGCTTCTGGGCCAGGCTGGAGGCCCTGCAGCTGTGGTGGCTGCCAGGTGGCATCTCAGTCACCAGGCTGGAGGGTGCCTGAGGACCCTGTGGTCAGCCCCAGGCAAGCAGCCCATCTACCACACTGACACTGTGGGCACAGAGCAGAGGGCCTGAGTGAAGGGAGCACGTGTGGTGGAAAGGGCAAGCATGTTGGTGACGCACACACTTTGTAGTGTTCACAGCTGCTCAGGGGGCATCCCAGCTTGGACCAGGCAGCTGCCATCTCCACTTTGTCAGAGAGTCATGCTTGGCCTAAGCAGCCATCACAGTAAGAGCAAAAGAGAGAAAATTGAGCTGTAAACAGGTAGGACTGGGGAGAAGAGATAGTGGCTAGTTGTGTGTTAGAAAAATCTCAGCTCCACTCCCAGCTCTGCTCTTGCTCTTACCAATGGTATCACCTTAGGCATGCTGTCACCTGAAGCTGATGAGCTCACTCTTCTCATCTGTTCATGGTACTATAATCTTTGCCTGCTCTATCTTGCAGATATGAAGAGTGATCAGTAGCTTAACAAAATTAAAAAAAAAAAAAACAACCTTTTTGCAAGTCTAGAGGGATATATATATATATATATATATATATATATATATATATATATACAGTCTATTTTTTGCTGTAAGAAAACATCACAGATTGGATAGCTTATAAAGAACAGAAATATATTTCTAATAGTTTTAGAAGCTCAGAAGTCCAAGGTCAAGGCACCAACTTGGTTGCATTCTGATGTGGGCTCAAATCCTGGTTCAGAGCTGATAGCTGATGCCTTTTCATTGTGTCCTCTCATGGTGGAAGGACAAGGGATCTAGAGCCTCTTTTATAATGTCACTAAATCCATTCATGAGAGCTTCTCTTTCATGACCTAATCACCTCCCTAAGGCCCCACCTTCAAGATTGGGATTTCAAAATAAAACATCAAATTAAATTAAAATTTTTAAAACAGCATCATCTTGGGAGTTAGAATTTCAATATATAGATTTTGGTACTATTGTTATTTTTAGTGCTAACAGTTAGTAACATTAAACATCCTCAAAGAAAAGATAACGGTGAGATGTTAACATATCTTGTGAAGTGTATATTTGAGCCCTTTTTACTATTTTTGCAGCTCTTCTGTAAGTTTGAAATGACTTCAGAATAAAATGTTTTTTAAAAATGTCACATTCTTTGTAATTACATTCTTTTTCATCCAGCCAGGTTCATCATGAGGCAGGCATACCTCTATGAACAGGAAGGGAAAGTCTCTGTCCTTGTAGAGCTTACATCCTAGCAGGCAGAGACAAATATTAATTCACACAGGAAATATGAATTGCATTTGTTGTGTTAGAATGTGTTAAGTCTTACGATGGGAAATGTAGAGCAGAACAAAAGAGAACCAAAGTCCCAGATTTGGGATGCTGAGGACTTATTGGCTGACATATCAATGGTCAAGGTGCATCTGATTGAGAAGGTGAGAGGTGAGCAGAGTTGAAGGAGAGAAGGGAGTTAGTTAACCAAGCAGATGTCCATGGGAAAGCATGCCAGGGAAGAACAAAGGCTGATCCAGGAGCATATTCTAACCAGGAGCCTGGCTGGAGCAGTGTGATGGGGATGGAGGCAGGATCATCATAGGAGATCAGATCAGAGCAGCTCTGTTAAGTCAGGTACTACAGGGCTTTGAAGGCTATTTTGAGGATTTGGGATTTCTCACTGAGAGAAATGGGACAAGGTAGGAATTCTAGCAGAGGATTAAAACAATCCAATGACATTTTGAGGTCATTTTGACTTATGAGTTGAGAATATACTAAAGTAGAAGTTAAGAAACCAAATAGGAAGTGGTGGCAACAATCAGGAAAGGATAGTGCAAGATGATTAGATTCTGGATGTGTATTTTAGAGGCAGAGCCAACACAATTTTTTTTACCCAAATTCAATCTCTAAGGCCTCTTCTAGCCCTAAACTTCATTGACTTCCTCAGAATCTCATTATCACATCCACAAACTCCACTGCCCAAGTGTGGGGCAGAGAGACACCATGCTACTTTTAAAAATATATCCAAATTCCCTCAAGAGTCCTACTTCTTGACAGGAATACGAAGCCAACATGGAAGCTGTGAGTCCCATTCCACAGTCAAGGTTCCTAGAATGATGTTTACTCAGTCTTACTCCATCCCCAAGTCTAAATACAGCATGAAAGAAAAGCCTCTCTTCCTCTCAGTCAGAGTAACTGCCAAGCCCAAAGGACACCACAGAGACAACGGAGAGATTGGATGTGTCAACACAAGGAGGTCTGAGTGACAAGGTGTGCCCCCTAAGAAATTCCTGGTCCCCTGAGAACAAACTCCATTCTCATTACCCTTCCTGACAGAGGTAAACGTGTATAATTTATCACCTAGACAGTCACTGTCATGTGTTGCCTGGTCCCTGACTCAGTCATCCCCTCTCGACCTGCCCTCTACATTGCCACCACGCACCACATCCCCAAGCACAGTGAGGATGGTGTCCTTGCACTGACATTCTCTGGCCCTTCCCTGTCCTTGTGCACCTTATCTACACTGGGCCACAGCTTTAAGAAAGACTCCCCTCCTTAAGAACCCTACCCTTGCTCCCCAGATGACTATCGGTGGTAGAAGATGCCCAATCTAGGCAGGAGGCTGAATTCAACTTGGGGGCATGGCATTCTGTTGACCTCAGTTCCATCTCAGCAGTTTCAGCACAATCCAGCTTCTTCACTTTCTGCCCTAACTGCTGTGCAGTGTTACAGAGGGCTAATGTCTGCCACCTTCCACCCCACACCTGGATGACATCAAACGGCAGGTAAAAATATTCCTTCTTTCAATAAATGGTCAGAGGAACCTGTGGAAGGAACATGACGTGTGCAGCATCACTTTGCCCTGCGATTGCCTTGTTTTTAAAATTGGTCACCTTCTTGGCTCTTCTTCCCTCAACTGCCTCTTTCTATGCTTCCCAATACTGTCTGTTGATGGGGCTGGGAGTTCTGGTCTAGAATCACAGAAGAGCACAGCATTTCACTCGAAGGAAATTCAAAAATCACCTCTTTTTTCTAAGCAGTAGAACCTTCTCTCTCCCCAACCTACCCCAACCCAAACAAACCTGACCTAGATCCCCAGTATAGCAGGTAGACAATGCAAAATGCCTTTGGTTGAAGAAGGGTTAGGGTACAGTTTAGTTGCCCCTTCCTCCCCACTCTCAGTGGTGTGGAGGCCAAGCAAACCAATCCCATAAGCCCCTAATTTATTTAAACCTTTTTATTTTAGAAGTGATGGTTGTTGAAACCTAGAGGCTTACCCCAATTCACACAGTGAGTCAAAAGAAGATTCCAGTTTAGGACCATGACTTCCTGATATTCAGTTCAGGATGTATCTAGTATCCATATCCAAATTCCCCGAAGCTTACAGCATGGGTGATATACACAGTAAATACTCAGAAAATCCATGTTAAATGTCATTGACCTCAATTAAAAGAAGTTCTGGAGCTGTTAGGCTCCAGTTTAACTGCTGGCCCCTGCATTGTTGGTTGGCATTAGATGCTTTGAGGCCTTCTTTTTTGGTAATGCTTTTGTACTACAGACCAACAAAGTGATGGTAGAGAGAATTGGTAGGAGGACTTCAGGATTCTCCCCTTTCTGTTGATTGTAACTGAGGAAATAAGTCAGACAATTTGGTTCAAACCCTAACCCTACTAAATCAAACATCTATTATAGTATGTGACTACTTACTAACACTCTCTGAAATTTATTTTTCTTATCTGAAAAATGGGGACAATATTTCTTAGCTCACTCAATAACTCATTCATTTGTTCCTTCAACCAACATCATAGGAGGTACCTTATGTGTTAAGAGTTCATTGCAGTGAAAAGAGATATGGCCCCTGTCCTCATGAAGCTACCCTTAATGAGGAAAACTATTCCAGTCTAATGTTATATCTTGTGATAATGCAGGATAGAGGAAGTGCTGGGTACTGAAAGGACATGGGCTGGGAAAACATAAGCTGGGGCTGAATCTTGAAGGGGAAGAGTTTTTCAGGTGAAGAATGGACTAAGAATGTGAAAATGTTATTGAGAGAACATAAGGAATCCAAAAAATGTTTCATCATATGGATTCCTTTGTCTAAGACCTGGATAGAAGAAAGCATGTGGTGAGGATTTACTAGTATAAGATAACAACATAGTGTATGTAGAAAAATGTATCACATAAGTGCCTGGCACATAGTAGGTGCTCAGGAAATGCCACTTGTTCCCCATTGTTTTTTTTAAACACATATCCTATATATTTTATTTTCTCAAATCTTAGACGAGAGATGTAGGCATAGTATTGAAAAGTATAGCTCTAAATTTACTAAAATTTCCTAAACAAAGCATAGTTATTTATCAGGAAGGCATAGAGTTAATTTTTCAAATACATGGAAAATTATTATAAATATATTTATGTGCATGTATTTAAAAAAATTTCTTGTATGAAACAACCATCTTTTCTTGTCTACAAGAATTTATTACCTTCTGACTTCAGATTTTAGTGAACATAAATGTCAGTGTTTGTTCTATAACTTCTAATTATCTTCACACACATTTTACTCTTTGGTTGTTGCAGGCTTTTCATATCAGAATTCTTGGCTCACCTGGAAACTAGACTGCAGAAACTTTAATAAGCAGCAGCTACAGAAAAGTCACTCGGGTTATTATGTTAAAAACAAGAATGAGAGCAACAACCTCCAATGCATGTGCTTTCATTTTTTTTTTTTTTTTGGAGTTTTCAAAATTTATATGTACCAACAGAAAATACATCCCTTCTTTTTTTAAGCCATGGTGGCTTATATTGCACATCTTAACTGTTTCATTGTCTGGTAACAGGATACTAATGTAAACAGAAATAAGAGGGTGTAGAAAAATCAGAAAAAAATGTAATTATCCTTTAATATTTTTTCAAGATATACATGTCTGCACTGAATACATTCTTCCTGTCTTTCCTTTCTTGAAATGTAACATCTTCCTAATAATAACTTCTATTTGTCCAGTATTTTGCCAATTAAAATGGCCATCCTTATTTTTTCTTCACAGCATATTATAAGGACAGTAGTTCTTATTTTTATCATTTTCATTTTGCAATAACACAGACTCATCCAAGGTTGTATAGGTTGTGAATGACTGACTAAATCAATACTCCAAATTCTGGCTTTAATTTGTCACCCATGTTTCCTTGCCCATTATCTTCACCCAGACAGTCTCTAAGGTCTCTTTCAGCTCTGAAAGAATAAAGTAAAAGCTTCATGAGGAGATGGAAAGCCCCTTTGGTTCTGCAGTCTAGCCCCATTATTATGTGCATGTCTGCAAAGTCCAAGGTACTTGGTTTTTGTTGTTTTTCATTTGCAACAACATTGTGGGAACCCCTTTCACATCCCACATGGTTCAGGGTTCCCGTTCAGGGTTCGAGTTCTGGAAAAGGCCACACACAAAATGAGGAGAGAGAGACTAGAAGAAAATTAATTTAGAAATGGGAGGGCCAGGCGTGGAGTCTACCTCTAGTGGGAATGAGTGCTTGCTGGTACCAAGGCCTTGCCAGCCTTTCATTGAGGCTCTGGGAAAACACCCATATCCTTTAGGCAGAAAATTCCAAGCAAGAATTTACATGTAATTAACAGGTGGAGGTTTGCTTTAACTAACAATGTTTCAACTTAAACTATGGGTGCATAGCTCTGACCTTTCAGAGCAACCAAGGTTGGTGAAAACAATAGCTTCCAGCATCTCCCCAGTTTCTTTCCTTTAAAAAATCTTGTATCTGCAGACCAGAAATAAACATATAAGAACAAAAAATGTTTAAGTCTCAATTTCAATGTCCAACAGTTCTGAGTCCAAGTTTCAATGTCCAATAGTTCCTTATGTGTACATGTCAGCAATGATATTTCAGTTCTGGATTTTTTTTCCTCTTGTCTTCATGGCTGGAGCATTCCTGATAATTACTCTCTGTTGCAGGAATCCACATGATTTTGGAGTTGTTTTCTGAAAATATACAAACATATTCTCAACCAAAAGTTAATAAAGGAATCTTTTCTATAAATTTTTCTTGGGATCGTCCCCCCCCCAAATGATTTTCCTTTGGCTTATTTTGACACCATGTATGTTTTTCATGGGTGTCTTGCTGTTAGCATTACAAATGAAGATTAATTTTCAAAGTAAAAATTTTTTCTAGATGTAATTTAGTTACAGGATATTTTTCCTTACATGGTATTTTTCCACTATCCCCCCCTTTTTATTTAATTTTTAGGAGGCTTTTGGAAAAATTTTATAATGCAGTCTAGATAACTTTTTTGCACAAAAATATGACTGCTTTAGGTTCATTGCATGTTAAGCAATTTTACCATGAAATGAACTACCAATAGAAATTTTGGTTAATACTTTTAGGAACAGCTTTTTGTACAATTAGATTTTCTTGAATATTTACTTATTTCAATTAGACAATTTAATCTGAACACTTGACTACTATTTTACTGTTAAATTTAATACTCTAAGAACAATCTTAGTTTACACTGTAAATATTGATGGAAAGGATTATTTTGCATCCTTGAGAAGGTCCTGAGCATTCCTGGTGTTAGGCTGGATTTAGATATAGCAGCTGCTGTTAGCCAAGACTCTGTTATCTGGGTCCTGATCTGAGCTGGGTCAAGTTTCTGTATGTTGCCTGGGTTCCGATCTGACCTGGGCATGGGAAGCAGGAAGCAGCCATGGGGGCAGGAGACCTTCAATGGCTAGTGTTCAAGTTCTTGCATTGTTGGGGGGGTGAGGATCTGTACCCCACCTCTGTTGACCCCAAGTTCTCTCCTGATGGCCCCTATGCGAATGTACTTGTCTTAGGTTGTTCCTTCCCTGAGGAATCTTACCAGTCTCTGGCTAACCAGCCATCCTCTGGGGCCAAGCAGGGTGATGTGAGGTTCAGTTCTGTCTCCTTGGTAGCCTATGCCCTTGTGGCCTCCACGCCCAGCAACTGCCTTGGGATCCCCTCACCTGCTAGCAGGGCCTTGGCATTGTTCACATATTTTGGGGAACCCAGGTTTCTTCTCCAAGGAGGGCTCTGCTCACGCCATTGGGGGAGAGACAGATCCATGGTACCAGCCACTATGAAGCTTCAACCTCAACATGAACAGAGAGCTCAGGCAATAGCTGTGGGCAACTGCATTGTGAGAAGAACTCTCTTGGCAAAAAAAGCAAGAGAGGCCAATACAGAATGCTCAAATGCCTTCCCAGAGGGCCTTCCACATAGTGGAAGGGATTAAATCCTTTCATGTCCTTATTTAACTGCTGACAAACATTCAAAGAATTAGTTTGTAAGTTTTTTGGGCATAAATGCACAAATGCTATTGTAAAATATCAAAAATTATTAAAGACATTGTAGAATAATATCATGTAAGGCTTACTTCCTTGCTCTAGGCCAAGGATCCTCCAACTTTTTAAACAGGGGGCCAGTTCACTGTCCCTCAGACTGTTGGAGGGCCAGACTATCGCTTAAAAAAAAAAAAAAAAAAAAACTATAAACAAATTCCTATGCACACTGCACATATCTTTTTTCTTTTTTTAAAATGTTGTTTTATTGCTTAAAGTATTACAAAGAGTGTTAAATAAGTCTCTGCACATATCTTATTTTGAAGTAAAAAAAACCAAGGTGGCAAAAACACCCAGCGGGCCAGATAAATGTCCTCCTCGGCTGGCCGCATGTCGCCCACGGGCCATAGTTTGAAGACCCCTGCTTTAGGCCATGGCAATTCAATTTTAAACTGGCTATCAATTTCTTTTTGTACTTTCTTGCCCCACCCAAGTTCCTACTGGATACTACATTAGGCAGGGGATCAGTCCATGTAAATATTCTTACCCATGAAGGGTCAGGAGCATAAATCTGAAATACTTCCACATTTGCCCCAGGTAATATCATCATACGGATGATTACTGCTAGCATGGCAAGAAAGACGTTCTCAGGCATCAAGCATCAGGTGTCTGTACTGTCTTCTTTACCATGCCCCAGGTGGTCTCCGGGCTGTTTGTTGTCTGGCTCATCCTCCTCCTGCTCCTCATCTTCAGTGGACTGTTTGGAGTCGCTGCTCTCTGTGGCTGAGGTAGTTGATTGCATGGTGTGGCTCCAGGCGCAAGGTCCTCATTAGTCTGGCTAGTTTCTCTTTGGATCCATGTTGCAGTTTAATATTTGTAGCAGGAATCCACACAGGTTTGGAAAAATTCTCTGGGAATATATAAGCATACCCTCTGCCAAAGGTTAATAATGGATCAGGTCCCTTCCATAAACCAGATTCGGGGTCCTTCCATTTAACTAGACCATTTTCTTTTGTTTTATTCTGACACCAATGTAGCTCCATAGGTGTCTCTCCATCAGCATCACAAGTGAAAAAAAATCAATTTTAGAGTAACAATTTTAAAATAATTTAGGCTTAATGTAATATTCTTACAGGAGATTATTATGAGATGAACCATTAATAAAATTTTTAATTAATGTTTTCAGGGACAGTTTCCTATACAATACAATTAAATCTTTTTGGATATTCATTCATTATAATTAGTGGATTAAATTAATTTGAAATAAAGCTTATTATTTTAATTTTATTTGTCCTAAATTAAGGATAGTAAATAATTTTAATTGGATTACTGCTATTAATCCTTTTAAGTACCTTGACTTAAGCTATTTAACTTTTGTTTAAGGAGGGCTTTTAACCTTTAATTGTCCTTAGTTTAAGGAAGGCAGGGTTCTTTAGATGACTTTAAACCCTTATATATATATATATATATACACACACACACACATACACACACATATTTTTTTAAATAAATTGATTTCTCCTTTAAATTATCTATTTGGCAGAATTTCCTCATGTAATTAAGTATATTGTGTTAGTCCAATTTAGTTATTTCTTTTTTGGGAGAAGGAATAAATCTTTTTGTACAACCTCAGGGCCCTTTGAGATGCACAAAATTCGTCCTTAAATTATATTTTTGAAATGTTACATTCAGAAAAACTCAAATATATATCCAATTTAAAATTATTAAGACTCAAAACAGTTACTTTGTATTTAGTTTTGACCATGGAAACAAATACTTTTAATTTGGTCATTGATTTTTTTCTTATGATATACCATGAATGTCAGAAAAATCGCTGGGAGAAACATATTTATTGCTATTGATAAATCAAATTTAATGTCTGAATAATATTGTTTATTTTATTCTGTACCTTTAAGACTATTTTTATTTATAAACCTCTTTTAAGAAAAAATGAGATTCCATAGTTAGCTTTTATTAAGTTGACTGTTTAAAACATTGGTCTATAACATAATTTAAATTATGAGACCATGATTAAACTTTAAATAATTAAAATTAAGTATCTTTGTAGAAAAATCACAGTAAATAAATTCGCCACTTCATTCTTTTGTCCCATAGTGTTTCCATAGCAAAACTCCGTACTCCAGTGGGACTATTTGCAGTAGGGTTAATTTGTCCCAATAAAGGTAATTCGACCTGGACCCGTGCTACTTGAGCTGAGGAAATTGCCTGCTCAACCCTTTGCAACTCATTCCTAGCTTCATCTGTTAAAGTTCGGGGAGAGGAAAGATTAGAGTCACCTCTAAGTAAACTAAATAAATTTGTCAGTTCTCCTGTAGAGACCTTCAGATAAGGTCTTAACCAGTTAATGTCTCCTAATAATTTTTGAAAGTCATTTAAAGTTTTAAGACAATCTTTTCTTATCTCCACCTTCTGAGGCCTAATGCATTGGTTTTCAACTATGGTTCCTAGTGGCACAGGTCCCCAAATTTCTGTAGGACTAGCTTGCCGAGCAATATCGGGGGTCAAAGTGACCGCAATAGTGCTGTTAAGATCCAGGCTTGGGTTTCCTGGAGTTGCTCAGATGAGGGAATCTGCTGTGGGCCTTGTAGAACAGACTTACCCTCTTGATGACGGGGCTGGGGGGCGCCCCTCTGGCCGTTTCCCCGCGATTGACCATGCCTATGAAATTTCTATCTATTTTACACAGACTGGCCCAATGGCTCCCTTTCTGACATTTAAGACACTGAGAGATTGAATCTGGAGGCTGAGTGTTTATGCCTCTCCCTAGCCTTCTCGGTTGCCTACATTTCTTTTTGAAATGTCCAGCTTTTCCACATTTATAACACCTCTTATTTCCACCTGTTACTGCAGCAGCAAGTAAATTTGCTTGAAAAGTGCCTGATCCCGCATTCTGACATGCTTGAATCATCTCTGTAATGGTACTATTTTTTCTCAGAGGCATCAGGTATTTCTTACAATCAACATTGGCATTTTCATAAGCTAATTGCTGAATTAAAATGTCTCCGGCTGCCTCATGTTGAATTTGTGAGACGAGCCACAAAATCAGAGAATGATTCTGTAGGTCCCTGCATATATTTAGTAAAAGCTCCCTGAGGATCGCCTTTTGTTGGTAAGGCCCACCAAGCTTTCCTTCCACAAAGTCTAATTTGCTCATACACCTGTTGCACATAATGTAGCTGATTTTGTATATCCATATACTGTCCCAGTCCTGCCAGCACTTCATAAGTTATTTGAGCATTTCGCCCTCCGTTTGCACTGGCTTGCTCTTGACATTTTTCCAAAAATTCTCCTTTCCATAGTAAATAATGTCTTTCATCCAGAGTTGCACATGCCAGAGAATACCAATCATAAGGAGCTGAGAATGCTTCAGAAATATTATTTATAATTTCTCCTATAAAAGGAGCCGTTGGACCATTTTGAACAACGTTTTCTCGCAAAGCTTTTATCATTTTAAAATCAATTTTTTTCATGGTGTCTTATTATCTGATTTGGCAGCTGTGGGTCAGCTACTTCTGTAACAGGAAAGGCAAGCCTTTCTTCCACCAACATGTCTGTCCTTCATTCCTTTTCTGATGGATCTCTGTATAGGTGATTCTATTGGCGGCCCTACTGGCAGTGAATTAAATGTTTTAGGATTAGGACATGTAGGTGGTGGTGGGGAGGGGTCATAAAGGCCATTCCTCCAATTTTTCTTCCCGCTCTTCTCTGGGAGAAGTGGAGGGAACCAGACGAGGAGGATCCTCCTTCTCAACCTCTGTAAAAGGTTCCAGCAACCGCAATATAGTGTTCACCATGGAAAAAAACAGTTTTTTGAGGTAAGTTTTTTCTTTCAAATTTTGACCAACTTTTTGCCAAACACTCAAGATCAAATGTACCTTCTTCAGAAAACCAAGGGTTATGTTATATAACACCAAACAAAAACTATAAAAGAATACCTTCTGAAACTTTTAATTCCTTAAGCATACAGTTGTTTAATAATTTCTAAACCCAAGTTTAAAAATTTTTGTACCTCAATTAAGTGATAACTTTTTCTTTAAAAATAATCTCTATAAATGTGACAAACCAAAATTCTAATTCTTCCCCTTTGGCTGACAAAGACATTCCCACCCCACTTACAGATCCAGATTCTATAGCTAGCCGTGGGCTTTTGCGTGCGGTGAAATTCCCTCACCTTTTTTCAGTGAATTTTCCACACCTTCTTTCAGTGTATTTTCCTTCGCTCTAGACAAAAAATATCTTCTCCTTCCAGAAGTCCCGAGTTAGGCGCCAGATGTGGGAGCCCCTTTCATGTCCCATGTGGTTCAGGGTTTCCGTTCAGGGTTCGAGTTCTGGAGAAGGCCACACACAAAATGAAGAGAGAGAGACTAGAAGAGAATTAATTTAGAAATGGCGGGGGGGGGCAGGCGTGGAGTCTACCTCTAGTGGGAATGAGTGCCTGCTGGTGCCAGGGCCTTGCCAGCCTTTTATTGAGGCTCTGGGAAAACATCCATATCCTTTAGGCAGGAAATTCCAAGCAAGAATTTACATGTAATTAACAGGTGGAGGTTTACTTTAACTAACAATGTTTCAACTTAAACTATGGGTGCATAGCTCTGACCTTTCAGAGCAACCAAGGTTGGTGAAAACTATCAGTTTCCAGCACAACATGGATGGGTCTTGAAAGTGTTATCCTAAGTGAAATAAATCAGATGCAAAATGACAAAAAAGTGTCATATTTATCACTCACGTATGGTATAAAACAAGAAGCAACAAACAAATAAATAAAATAAACTCATAGATATAGGCTACAGATTGGTGGTTACCAAGGGGGAAGGAAGTGGGGAAAGGTGAAGTGGGTAAAGGGGGTCAAATACATGTGGAAGGAGACCAGGCCTCAGGAGTTTTGGACCTTGTTTTTTTATTAAATTGAAGTTTATGTCCTAAATCTCTTTTATAGCCTTAGGAGTGGATGCTGAAGTGATTACTTATTGAGTGGTACTAAGCAACTGCTACCCATGAAAATGATAAACTAAACCCATTATGAGACTCAAGGATATACTATGACATATAGCTGTGCCACTGCCACAAACAGCACTCGTGATAGGGTGCAGATTATATCACATGCAAATGTCACCATTGCTGGTGATGGGAGGAGGGGGAAGAAGGCAAGTGGGATATCCCCTGACTTCCATTTGTGTATCTTCCTTTCCCTAAAGGCATCACTGCCGGATGCTGGAACTCTGAAGGTTTCCTATAATTTGGTCTGAAAAATTCACTGGGTTTTTCCAATCTGTTAGTACTTCCTCTTTAAAGCTTAGCTTCTCAAATTGCTAAGCATTTAATTTCAGTTACAAAATTAGTTACTTATTGGTATAACATATTAAGCTGATAATTTACCAATGAACAACCAGTTATAATTTGCACAACATTTTTCACAAGACAACTATTTTTATAGAGGAGGAAGGAAGATCAAGAGAGCTAAGTGTTTTGCCTTAGATCACACAGCAAATAATGTATAATGTTAAATTCAGGCCTTCTAACTCAAGATACTCAAGTCATTCCATTATGTCACTTCCAATGTAACACAGATATTATCTACTAAACAATGAATTAGAAAATGGGTTACAAAAAAACAAGGAAGCCTATTTGCTCCTACTCAGGATCCTTCCTTTATTCATGATAAATTTTATCAACACAACCCACTTTTCCCCACTATGCCTTCAGGAATTCCTCCTTTCTAGGTCTGCAGTAGCTGGTGGTGGTTGTAGTGATATCGGTGAATTCTCAGGGTGGAGTCAGAGGACCTCTCTTTTGAGAATTTTGCCTTCTTGCCATCTTCATGAGAACGTTTTCTAGACATGTACCCTCAGCACATAAAACCATTCAGCTCAACACATTCTCCCCAAACTTCTCTTTCTTCTATGTCAGCTCTGTTTTGTCATGCTCACCCACTTAGATGCCTACATTAGTAATCCAGACATCTTCCTAAACTCCTTTCCCCCACTTTCCTTTCTTTACCATATATTCCCCAAGACTGGTTGATTTTTTTTTTCTCTGAAGTGTTTCTTCAGTCTGTGTCTACTTTATGACCCTAATGCCACTTTTAAGTCCCCATCATGTCTATAATGATCTTCTAATTGGTCTCCCACTGTTACTTCTATAAAGTGAAAAGTTAATGTTTGACTCTGCTCCAAACAGAGTGGAAGGAATAGGCCAGGGCCCATGTAAAATGCTCTACCCCCCTTTCCAAGAACAGGCAAGTAGACAACGCCAGTGTGTGTGTGTTTGTCTTCACTTGCCAATGTCCTCTCCAACCTGCTCTGTTCACATTTTTCTTCAGAGAAACCACACTGCTGAACAGCAGCTGGACATTTTACACTAGGACTCTGTGCCTGGTCAATAGATAACAGCATTCTGGCCTAGACAAGAGGAAAGATCACAGAAGGCAGCACCTAAGAGGAAGTGGACATGACCTCAAAACACACATTACAACCCCCTGCTCAGCAAAGGCTGGGGCTCTCCCTGGGCAGTTCTCAGCAGATAAGCCCAAAACATTTGCCTGCAGCTCTCTGGTCTGCTCTGAATCTTTGCTTTTCTTGCTCTGTTCAGTCTCCTGCTCTTTGGGAGCCAGTACATAGCAGAGACAAGGCGACAGCCAAAAGACTTTTGATGACCATGGCTAACTGTCTTTACTTCTTGGAGTCTGTTCAATGAGGATAGTGACCCACACCAAACTCACCTTTTTGTTCATAGTGAGAAATGAGAATCACACAACATACTGAGGTTGATGCTTGACAGGGCTGAGGACATTGGTTTTAGGAGTCAGAAAAACTGGGGTTAGGTCCAAGCTGAGCTACTTGCTATCTAATCCAGGCACAGCCAGTAAGCCTCTCTGAACGTTAGTGTCTTCATCTTGGCTCATGCAGGCAAGGCAATCATAAAGCACAATGTATATATAGTATGATAATATTTTTATAGTGTATATGAAGCACTTTCTGGAGTTTTATGTCACTCCAGGGTTCCCTTCACAGCCCTCCTTGTCTATTCATAGGTACTGGGAGTCTGCTGTTTGGGACTCATCACACTAAGCCTCCTGACCCCACCTGCAGGGGAAGAGCATATGCCTGGGGTGCATGTTATGCAGGGCTGAAAACTCCCAGTGGAAGGGATCCTGGCTTGTGTGGAGATGGTCTTTCGCTGTAGGTAGTCTGATCCAAACAACAGTTAAGTATAAATCATACAAGGACCACAAGATGAAACAGATTCTTCCAGGCAGAATCACTTATATTTCCTGTTTTTATGTGAGTATCCTCACATGTGTGTTTCAGTGTGTGTGTGTGTGTGTGTGTGTGTGTGTGTGTGTGTGTGTGTGTGTGTTTGAAGAGCAGACAGTAATGACCTATCTTTGAGACATTTAGGCTCTTCAGCCAAGTCAACTGTGTCTTCAATGTAGGTAGGAGTGAGTAGAAAGAATACTGTGCTGCCATCATAAGGCCTGGGCTTCATCCTGACCCTACTAATGTGGATACCATTACATCACTTACTTTTTCTGAGCCTCATTTTCTCCTTCTGGAGAGCTCAACCCACCTCACAGAAGTCTGCACGGGTCACAGTGGATATTAAGGAGCAGATAGCCCTCTGTGAAACTGGGAGAGTCCCCTCTTGCTACATGAATACTGTAGCACAAGGAAGGCTGTATTCCCAAAAGCCAGGATCCATTTCTACTTGTGGTGCCCCTGGCAGTTCCTGCTACGGGAAAGATTTGTTTCCACAACTTTTAGTAAGTGTGCCACACAGAGGCTCACTGAATATAGGAGGTGGTATGACTAATACTCTTGAGTGTTTATGGATCAAAACTAAAGATACGTTTAAGAAAAGTGTGGTTTAAAATTGTTGATAATGTAACAAACAAAAATAAACAAACAAAAAAGACAAAAATGAATGCCAAGAAGTCAAGCTTTACCCAGTCATGAGGATAAACCAGGAGAAAGAATGCTATATCTGGGTTTAGGGAGCCTGTGATCTCTCCCACTCTCCCCAGTTTGGCTTGTAAGCTCCCTGAGAACTAGGTCATGTTTTGCTCATAATTGTATCTCACTGTGCCTGGCACATACAAGGGTGCTGTTTGAAGTATGCGCTTGTTGGGGTATTGACATGACAACATATTCACAATATATCATGGTGGGTTACAAAAACATTATGAACATGGTAAAACATATTTCCATGGTAAAAAGGTTGGAAAGATATTAGTATTGTTATAATAACAGCTTTATCTTTGCATATATTAAATATTACTTTAATTTTCTTTTTAAAATTTTTATTCCGTAACTTTCTACATATATTAGTTGTATAATAAAAAAGCTTATAATGCATATATAAATAAATATATAACTATATTTTAAATATCTCCAGTTTTACAGTAAACTACAAAAATAGAGATTTGATGGTTCGAGAAAAAATAAAGTGTTAATTCATATAAAAATAAAAATGTTTGCAAAAATTGGCATCCAGAAGCAATAATGGAGGTTATTTTTGTTCCCAGTAGTGCACAAAGCTCAGTTCAGTGTAAGATACTAACACACAGCAGGAATTAGGAAAACCTTCATACTTTCTACCTGTTCATTGCAATCAAATTGAAAAAACTCAAATTCTCGAAAATAGAGACCTGGATCACCAAACCACAGGATATCTACACTTTGGATCATTAAAGTACTTTAAAGATATTTTGTAGTTTTAAAAGTTCAAGTATGCACATTATGATATTTTCTAGAAATATTTATGTAAAAGAATGATAACTTGCCTGTAAATACTTATAATTGAGAAGACTCATGTTTATTAAGACTAAAATCCAAACAATGTAAAGTAGAACTGTCAGACCCTTAATTTTTGTAGTATGCCCTAGTTTTATAATTTTTATAAATACAAAGTAGAAAATAGTGAATGCCTTATACAACAGTAATTAAAATGATTTCTAAAGGTCTTTGGAATGCCAGAAAATTATAAGCAAAATGTAATAGATTAACAAGTACCCGTATATCACACTTTGGCTAGGAGTGTAAATAGACTTAAGTCTTCTGAAGCATGACTTTGAAATATATATGTCAAATTTTAAAGGTGTCATTTTCTTAGTTCTACCAGTTACATTTTAAGAATTTAATCCAAGAATAATCAGAGACCCAGAGACTTCATCTCACTATTATTTGTTATGGGGCTGGGGAGTGGGGGCAGGGGGGAGGGAGGAGTTACCAAAATGTCCAACAGTAAGAAATGGGTTGAATGTATATAGCAATGATTGTAATAATTAGGCAGCCATTAAAAGCATCCCATGGAGGAGTAGTTAGTACTACCAAAAAAGTTTTATTAGATAGAACATGCCATATGATAACGTTTTTTTAAAAAAAAGATATGGAAGAATATAAACCAAAACATTGATAAAGGTTCTTTCTGGGGCACATTTACTCTGGGACTCTTTTCAGGGAAGAACTGGAGGATATATTTTTCCAGAGCCTCGCTTTTCTCATCTGTAGAATGAAAAGTTGGACTAGATCAATTCAGAGGTCCTCTCCAAGTCTGGTCCTGAATGCGAGCCTGAATTCAAATATAAACGTGTCTTGTGGTTTGGTTCATGCGGAACATGTACATAATATCAATACATTCCTGATGCATTGGATGTCATGAGGTTTTTTTTCTTTTGTATGGATAGTGGAACTCTTCAATTTGCACAGATTCTAGACCTTTACCTGCCTCCCTCCCATGTCCTAGAAGAGCAATGAAAGCAATTGAACTAACAGTGTGACAATTAACTTTTGTTTCTTTCCATTTTTTCTACAGATTTTGATTTCTTTTTAAATTTTTCGTGTGTGTGTGTGTGTGTGTGTGTGTGTGTGACACAAGATAGAAGCCATAAATTCTCCTATATCCCTCTGGATAAGGGAACAAAAAACACCCAATTTCATATTGAACACCAGACTCTACTGCCCAAGATACTCTGGTTTGAAATCCAAAGTTGAATTTTTATTCTAATTTGATACCCAAAAATTGGCAACCAAATTAAAAATTAAATGAGTTCAAATTTATATTTATGACATATAAAAGGAAAGTTTTGAGATCACATTTCATAGTTACATATAAATAGTGAAATGTTAAACACTGATTGCATGCCTGGAACCTGTGTGGGAATTCTGCCCTCCAGCCAGGCTCAACCCCTAAACTCAGAGAGACTCATGAGATAGAGAGGACTCCAATCAGGGTGGGGTGTCAGCTGGGATGGGAAGAAAAGCAGGCTCATCCTGTGGTGTGCTGCATCATAATGTTTATTGCCCTCAGAGAGGATGCTGATGGCTTGCAGGTGATGCATACTTGGTGAGCAAGTAGGTCTCTTGTCCACTATCAAGGCCTTGACTATGGACGATCTATAATCTCACCTTGCAGTCCTGGAGGGATGGCATGCAAGGGACAGTAAGATCCTAGGTACCAAAGCTTCATCAGCCCTTCATCAACTTTGTAGAAAACTCATTTTCTTCTCAGCTGAAACAGATGAATTATTCATTCATTCATTCTAGTACCAGGATTTGGTCATAGATGAGACCTACTCTTTGGAGAGCTCACTGCAGTAAGGATCAGATGTTGGCTCTGGACCAGGCTGCCTGGTTTTTGAATCCTGATTTTTCCCTTCCTAGTTGTGAATCATGGTCCAAATCATTTAACCTTTCTGGTCCCCAGTTGCCTCGTCTATAAAATGGAAATAATCACAACACAACTAAGTGTTGCCTGGCCCAAAGTAAACATGCACATTAATCATTAAAATGCAGCACAGGTGTTTTGCACATTTTAACAGAAGTATATGGCCACAAATGATTAATGCTGGGGAGTTACAAAGGATTCCTGATCAGTTAGGGTTCCATCAAAGAAGCAGCACCGCTACCTAGGATATAAAATCAGAGATTCTTCATTGGGGGCTCAGTCCTCACAATTGTAGGCATTATTAGATAATTAGTCTACGTGAGACTGTTACCTTAGAGTTTGGTGCTGGACTTAGAGGGGCAGGGAATTGGGAAGGAAATGGGCCTAAACTGAAGCCCATTTCTGACTCACTGCTCCCAAGTGAGAGTGTTAGTGACCTGCAGGCATTCCCTTGCTGGTCAAGGATTCAGAGGAAATGCAAGGAGAGATCTGGTAGAAATTAGAGGAGCTGAGGTCTCCAAAACAGGTAAGCCAGTAGATCAGGGACAACAAAGGTAAGACACCACAGCACACTATGTCCCACACCAATCTCTAAATCTTAAAACATAGTGGCTTTACTTCCATATTCCAAATATTGTGCAAAATGTCTCTTATGGCCAACTCTACTCTGCAGGGAAGGGGAGTATGAGAAACATAGTTCCAGCTTACCTAAACTGACCTGGAACAAATCCACTATAGTTCTACAGAGGAAATGATGCAATTGGTTCTGAAAGAGTATTTGCCACGAGAAGAAAGGGAAAGGATATTCCAGACCCAGTGAAAATAATGTGCAGAAAATAAAAGGTCTGGTGTGTTCAGGACGTCCATAGTGGTTACAGCATAAGGTGTTTTTGTTACAAAGCCACAGAATCAGTCCAATATAATCATGAGCCACTGGTACTTTGAAGAAGTAAAGATCTGTCTACTTACTGGGTCTAACTTTTCACTTTTAAAAAAAGAGACTTCTTTTTCTAATGTCTTTACCACTACCTAGGAAATTAGACAACAGCATTGAAAGGAAGTGAACCTGGGATTTGTCTCAGCCTTGCCCCACACTCTATGGGTGACCTTGGACAATCCTTTCACCCTCTAACCTCAGTAACCTCATCTCGAGAGATTTGAACTGAAGTGATAGCCAAGTCTCTAGAGTCACTTTAAACTTTAACATCCTCTGTTGTTTTTTGTTTTGTTTTGTTTTGTTTTGTTTCACTTTGTTTGTTTTTTGGCAATTACTGGGAGACTAAAGGGGCACAGCAATTTTCACTGTGGTTAAAGCTCAAACAGAAAATGTAGGGCCCTTTGCCATATCACTTGACTTTTAGCTCTAGATCCTAGAGGCAGACAGCCTCTCGTGGTTGTTCCTGGGGTCTAAACCTGGCCTATGTTACATGACCAAGACCAGGTCAAGGCTAAATTATATTTGTCTTAGTAGCACTAGCCTTGCAGTGTGCCAGAAGCATCTGAAGCTGTCAACAAATGTTGCATGAATGAACTTGTGGTGTCTGGTCCCAAATGCTCCATAGGTTTGGGGACAGTGTATGCACCACTTTAAGGAGACTATACAAACTTCCCTCTTAAGGGAGACTCCGAATTAGAAACAGGTTTTCAAATTCACTGTAATCTTGCCCTGTGTCCCTGGGAGGATTACAGGATAGAATAACCATGGAGGGAGCCAGGACAAAAGCCTGGTACATGTTTAAAGTAACATAAATTCTAAATAAAGAAACAGCCAGCTGGTCTTTACACCTGTGCATGTACTAATAAATAGCTCTGATTGGAATATTTCTAGATGTAGGTATACTGTCTCTCAAAATTATTGGGGAAAGTCAGATATTGCCCCACATTCTTTGCCTGTTTTCAGAGGTGTTTAAATGCTGACACCCAAGGAAGACATGGTGCTGTTCCACCATGTCTTTGTGGAGCCAAATAAAATGCTGATCTATTTCATTTCCATCCATTATGGAAAAACAATGTTGCTAAAGTACAATAGGTCTGTATTCTATGGATGCAACTTGAAACTGTGGAAAATGTGGACTTTGGAGCCAGGAAACATAGCTTCAAATCTGGGCATTCCTGCTTAACAGTTGCATGTACTAAGCAAATTATTTATCTCTGAGCCTCAGTGCTTTATTTTGATAAAAGGGAATGAAGATACTAATTTTTTAAAGATCTCAAGTAAAAATATATAACCAGTGGTGAGTGTTCAAGAAATATTATTTATTTCCTTATAAACCTCAAAAAGTAAAAATACCTGATTTCTGAGTTTTCCTAATGCTGTTTGTCTGTTATTAGTTTATTTGTTGGGTTATATGTTTGCCCTTGCAAGCAGACAAGTGATAACAGGCACAACTGCTTAAGGAAAAAGAAATTGTGGAAAAGATAAAACTGAATATATTATTATTGTTACTACTACTATTATTTTGCACAGGAGTCAATTTCTGGCTTCATACAATCATGTTCCATTCAGGAAAGAGCTCTGAACCTTGTTTTCTAGACCCACAGGCCATGAAAACTGAACAGTTCTTAGAGGTTGGCAAAGCCATTCCACGGATGGGGAAAGTGAGGCTCATAAAGGGGAATGGGTTGCCCATGATCTCATTCATGGTTAGAGAGGGTGTGAGAAAGAGAATTGAAGTCTTCTGATTCTTCATCCAGTAATAGCATGTTTCCTCAGAGTCTTCTCTGATTCATCACTGTAATCTTGGAAAATTTCCTGTTCTCTGTCTACCAGTCTTTCCACAAAACAAAAGATGGCAAAGATAACTCACAATCAGTGCCTCAGAGAGTAGTCTGTGGATTAGTTAGGCCCAGGCTGCAATGAATTCAGCTCCCTAAATATTACAAAGGGAGCTGCTTTGTAATTGTCAGATGGAAGGACCCTTTTTCCATGTGGGTGGGAGAATTGATGATTGAATCCATTGATGTGTTGAATAACCTGGAATAAATCACTTACCCTCTCTCAGTTCCATTACACTTAGCTGTAAACTAAGGAATATGGTCAAAGTTTAACTAAGCTCCCTTCTAGCCCCACTAGTCTAACTGTCTATCAGTTATGTCATATAAAGACCCAATCATGGGATGACTAACCACACTTCCCAATGCAGGGACCTAGAGCAACTTAGACTCACCACAAGAAAATTTTAAAAAGCTAATGAGAATTAAATTAAAAGTAGGAAAAGAATATACATTTCTTTTTAAGCACTGTCTATAATCCTAATCATGTAAGGACACACTAAGACCTCTTAACCTTTTTTAAAAATATATTTTGTTGACTCTTTTACAGAGAGGAAGGGAGAGGGATAGAGAATTAGAAACGTCGATGAGAGAGAAACATCGATCAGCTGCCTCCTGCACACCTCCTACTGGGGATGTGCCCGCAACCAAGGTACATGCCCTTGACCGGAATCGAACCTGGGACCTTTCAGTCGGCAGGCTGATGCTCTATCCACTGAGCCAAACTGATTAGGGCCTCTTAATCTTTAATAAGATTTCTAAGCAATGTTTCAGAAGTATTTCAGGCTTCTCTTCTTTCTCCGGACAAACATGGACTTAATCTAAGGATATGTATTGATAGGCAGTGATTTAAAAAAAAACAGGGTAAGTGGATCCAGACCAGGACTTGGGAGCAGGTTTTTACTTTATTTAATTCCCTCTCACAGTATGAAAGGATGGAGAGAGCCACCAGCGCTGTTCAGGGAATTGGAGGGGGCGGAGGTGGGTTGTCACTGGCCAGCTAGGAAAGCCTTGACCTTGCTTGTCTCACTTTGAGCCTCGGTTTCCTTCTGTATAAGAAAAGGGGATTGAATTAGATGCTCTCTAAACTTCATATAAGAGCTAAAATATTTGGCTTGCCTGGGTTTTCAGGGCAGAGTCGCCAAATTAAGCATCTCTTTGTTTCACAGCCTAAAGCTCTCCATTTCTTCTCCCTAAAGGATCCCAGTACAAGGATTCTGTTTAATTCATTTACAACTGAAATCTGTTTCCTTGCAATGAGTATGTGCATTTTCATAATTTTATAAAAGCTTTCAATCAATACAGCCAAAGGTATTCTTCAAGGAGTTGCAACTAAAGAAGCAATAATGGTAGGGATTGGTGATTGAAAGGGAGTCAGGGGAGGGGGGACTGTAGTTTCCCTTGAAATCCTACCAAGCACAAGCAGCCATGGCTCTGGTGCCCTGAAACTGCTGGGTTGACAATGCCTTAGTGACACCTGCTATCTCTAGCCTCAGTTTAAGTATGTTCTTACAAGGAATCCTTTATCTGTGAAGAGAGGTACAAACTGATTTATCACTATAGACTTCTTTTAAATATAAGCCTAATGAGTTCACTCTCATTTTAGATGGCTTGGGAAGTAACCTGTGGATGATAGAGTTAAAATTTCACTAGCTTGAGCTGTGTATCAGGCAAACCTCCCCTGAACATTTGAGGAGTGAACATGCAAACAGAGATGGGCAAAGTTCTTCAGGTTCAAAGGCTTGTTTGGGAAAAGAACCCAAAAAGTTCAGATGCTTTTGCTGAAGCTTATCTGACTTATTTGGGCTGGCGATAGGAAAAGGCAGAGGCATTCGTGGAGACAACCGAACATGATATGTGTTCTCACTTCACCTTTGCTTTAATGCTTATGTGTGTTTTGATGGGAAACGTAATCCACATATTTTGAATCTTTTTCACTAGAACCTATGGAAGTGCTGGTTGGTGAGAGTGGCCCACATGGCCAGGTGGCTGCTAAAGAGTTGGAAATCATCGAAGCAGAATTTCATCAAAGCATGGAGATCAGTCCTCTCCCCAAGTACAGGCAGAAAATGAGACAAAAAATAGGGACTATCAGGGGACACAAGCAAAGTGACCTGACGGGACATGGTCTGTGATCCTATATAGAGGTTGGAGGACTGTACAGGAAATCCTGAAGTTGGGATTAGAAAACTGGGGCTTGAATCTCTTTAGCAACCATAGTTTCCTCCTTTTTAAAGTGGATATTTTGATCAACAATTCTCACTCCTTATGGTTATGAAGAGTAAATGAAATAATGCTTATGAAAGTTCATGGTTCTGCCCTTGGCACAAAATAGACTCCGGTAAATATTTTATTATTGCTTTTATTGTTTAAGTTCAATGCAAATTATTGTTTCTTTATGTGTTTCCAGAACTGGTTTACCCTGTCTCCCACTCACAAATCCTAGTGTCACCCTGAAAGTGGCAAGAAGTGCACTCTCTCTGGGAAACAATATAAATTGGTTCACATTTTTTTTTTCCAGACTAAGCAGCATGATCTCAAAACACTCAAAGAAAAACCAGAGCCAAAGCAAATTCCTTCTACACGCCAACCCCACACAAACTTTTTAAACCTTGGAAATCAGACAAGAGAGAGAGAAAGAGCAAAGAGAAAAAAGCCCAGCCTTCCATTGCTTCATATCATATATATCGAGTTCATTTCACAAACACAAGGTGCACAGTCAGAAGTGCCTTGGGCAAAGTTTGTACCTTGTTGAATTCTGACTTTTGTTTACCAAGGTAATAAACCAGTCCTCTGCTGCCCCAGGTGTAAAGCTATTATGAAAAGGCATATTTGTACTTCACCCCGCCTCAGAGGTACGGTATGTGGGACATCCTGCACTGTAAGAGCAGACGGGATTTAGTATTTACAGAGAGAGTCACCCGAGTGCGAGGGCAGTGTTGTCCAGCTGGGAAAGGCTGAGCCCCAGCAGACTTGACCATCTCACCTTCCTCTTCCTCTTCATCCACCTGCCCCTTGGACACCAGCACTCACCCTTTTTGCCTTGGCAAATAGCCCAGCTTGCAGGCGACCCTCTGGGCAGACTTTCCTGCTTCTATTTAGACAAGTTACATCCTCTTCTTTGGCTTTTTGTCCTAAGTTTTCCTACCAACCCAATGCTGATACACTTTGTACAGCCAGAAAAGAGTAGATAAATACCACAGCAGCAGAAACTTTTGCTCCAATCCTGGGTCTGGAAATCTCCATGGCCTTTCTTCCCCCTCCTTCGCGCAGGCTGTCACACCCCGATGGGTTATCTGAGGCCCAGGATGGGTGGGAGGAAACTTTCACCCAAATCTCTGACTGAGCTAAATGGCCTGGAACCCACTCTAAATCATCTACTGAAATCTTGGCATGAGAAGGAGGAAAGAATGTATGGAAAAGGGCAGATTGAGAACACCAGGGCCGTTAGCCTGGGCCAATGGGAGGACTGCTGGGGTGACTATGCCTCCGGGTAAGTCTGGCAGACCACCCAGAAACTTGCACTAAGACACCCAGCAGCATGACACAGGCAGTTCTCTCAGTCATCATCAGACCTTGGCTAGAAGTGGCGCCTCCTTTTTATCTTCTGAAAGGCGATTCTAGTTTCTTCAGTTTCTTCAGAACTTTGCGTTTCCATATTTCCTGAGCCCCTACTAGGTGCAGCAGCTTGAGCCAGCGGCTAAGGCAGCATAGGCACTCCGTAAATACTTTTGAACAATCTATTAATTCCAGCTTTGTTGCTTGACAAAGTAAGATCTTGAGCAAAATAATTAACCTCTATGAGCTCAGATTCATCATCTGTAAAATGGGAATCATAATAGTAATTTCCTTTCAGAGTTTTTATAAGGATCAGGTGAAGAGCCCTGTGTAAACCCTAAATTGTTGCAGCAATGTCGAACTCCTCCTTAGACCCACACTTCTAGACCATGCTTTGTCAATTACTATCTCCCTCATCCTGCCTGGAAACTCAGTGTGAAACACAACCATTGAATTTACAAAGGTTTAGGGTCAATGAAAGGCAATGAGAGCACAGAGATTAATATAACCCTTTCCTTAGCGAGATTAGTAGGAGAATGAGGATAAGAAACAAGTATCCCATCACTCAATGCATAATTACCAAGAGTTTAATATTTAATCATTCAATAACTATTGAGGGCCAATTATGGACAAGGCATTGGTAATGTTGGCTGAGGGTTGTTTTAGTTAGGGTAGGCTAATGTCATGACTCAACATAAAACATATTTATTTTTCATTCACATAACACTCCAAAATAGGTATGTAGGCTCTGCTGGGGCAACTCTCCTTTATGTAATCATTTAAGAGTCCAGGTTCCTTTTGTCTTGTGCCTCTACATCCCCAAGGGCCTTGTCATCATCTGGCAGGAAGAAGAAAGCATGCAGCAGTGTGCATGGGAGGTGTTCACAGCCAGGCCTGGAAGCAACACTAGAAATTTCCACTCGTGTGCCATTAGGCAAAGCTCTGTCATTCCCAACTACAGAGGAATATGGAATGAGCCTTATTGTGTTTCCAAGAAGAAGAAACAGATTTTGGTGGACATCTAGCCAACTGTAGTACAACAAGTAGTATAACAAGTAACAAGACAGAATCCCTACCTCAAGGAGCTTACAGTTTGAGGAAGGTTCTGATAAACAAACATACAATGAAGATAATTTCAGCTTAGCAGGTTCTCTGAAGAAAATAAAACAGGGGAATGTGATGGTGGCTCTGGGTGAGAAGGCCTATTTTAGATGGGAGATAGGGTTATGCGAGCAAATGACAGTTGAGCTGAGACTAGAATAAAAAAAAAAAAAAGTGATCAGTGAGGGGAGAGGCAAGGGATGGGGAGTCCAGTAGAGGCTACAAAGTACAAATGCCCCAAGATGGGACTTGCCTGTGAAGGTGAGAATAGAGCAAAGGTCACAATGGTGGGGGTGCTGTGAATAATGGGGAGAACTTCATGAATAATAGCAGAGAAATTGGGAAAGGGCTTTAAAGCCATGGTAAAAAACAACTGGGTAAACAAGTTTCAAGATTCATGGTGATTGATGTAGAAAGGAGGTATCTGCAGATCTTCAGCTTACACTTCCTAGATCCATTCACTCTTTCCTCCGGCTATGTTCTGTACTGTAGGAAGGCTGACCCTGTGTATCCCAAGATCCTATGTCAGCTGGCTTCCAGCTGGGAACAGCCAATGGGAGGTACTGGAAGGTAGGAGAAAGGGAGAAGAAAGGTATCTCTCTCTTTCCCTTTCTTCCTCAGGCAGCTTCTTACAGCAGGGCTCTGTCCCCTCATGGTTCCAGCTTCTATTAGACAGGCCCTTCATGGTCCAGGTTCCACTTGGTGACCTTCTCTCTTTGTCCCTCTAGTTCAGCCTGCTATTGCTAATGGTTGGACTGGCTTCTCAACTTCAATCACCTGTGTAGCCAATAACCTGAATTAGGTTTCCTGTGTTTAGACACTTAGTGTAGCTTCCATTTCCCTGGTTGGACCCTGATGATGATGGATAGGTACAAGGTACAAACCACATGCCATGGGAATGTTCCCTCAGTACCTGGTACCAGGCCTGGCACATAGCAAGTCCACAGTGTCTGTCTTGTTTTTGTTTTTGTTTTTAGAGAGAGAGTGGAAGGCAAAGGGAGAGACAGACAGAGAAACAGGAACAGAGAAACATCGATGTGAGAGAGAAACATTGATTGGTTGCCTCCTGCCTGCTCCCTGACCAGGGCTGGGGATTGAGCCTGCAACCGATATACATGCCCTTGACTGGAATCAAACCCGGGACCCTTCAGGCCACAGGTTGATGCTCCATCCACTGAGCCAAACCAGCTAGTTCTGGAGGTCAGAGTTCAAATGATTCCTACTGGCCTAAAACCAAGGAATCTCTAGGGAAGAATCTGTTTTCATGCCTTTTCCAGATTGTAGAAACTACAATCATTCCTTGGTTCATGCCCGCTTCCTCCATCTTCAAAGCCAACAATGGCAGATCAAGTTTCTCACGATGCCACCACTCTGGTTCTGACTCTTCTGCTTCTGTTTTTCCTATTTAAGACATTTGTGATTACATTGGGGCTGCAGGGTAACCTAGATGGCTACTCTCTATATATATTTTTTGAAGTCAGCTGATTAGCCAGCTTAATTCCATCTGCAATCTTAACTCCCCCTCCCCACAGGATACAATATATTCACAGGTTCTGAGGATTAGCATGTGGACATCTTTGGGGAGTCATTATTCTGCCTGCAGCAGTGACTAACACAGCACATACGTCAAAATGGGGAGAGGGAAGTTACAGAGACTTGCTACAGCAGACAGTAGCTTGAGGCATTGACAGTATGAACTCCATGCCTGTGAACTGAGATGACACAGAGGCTATCATACTCTGGGGAGAACATTGGTGTCCTCTGGTTCAGAGAGTCTCTCCAGAGAAGATTGAAGCACATCTTGCTGTTGGAAACCCCTCTGAGTGTGCTCTTGCCTGCCATGCCTGGGATGCAATGCTGGGATGCAGCTCCTGTTAATCTCTCATTCAGGATGGCACGTAGGTTTCTTGTTTTCTCAGAGAAAGGTTCATTTCAGAGAGGGGAGTGGGTGAAGGCAAACTGTTGGCTAAAGCACGTGAGGCCCATCAATTCCAATTCAGGGACAACTGGAGTTGATGCAGGCATGCCATCCAAATATAATCAAACGCCTCCTGTTGCCAGACGATGTGCTATTCAGTGGGGGCTGGTGAGGGCTGTTGTGAATCCGAGATGCCTTCTGTAACTTTATCAGATGGGTACTGGAAGGAAAGAGAGGGAAATTCACTTCAATGGTAAATAAACTTCCAAACTGTAGCAAATTCCTTAAAAACTCTTGAAACTGCCTACAGAGGAAGTGGCAAGTGTGTGTGTGGGGCGGGGGGCGGGGAGGGAGTATCCACAATAAGGGTGGGGACAGCACATACTCAGAGTGGCAAGATTTGTTACAGTTATGGGCAGCACACAGCACCAGATCCCAAAGAAAATCTTGGGATCTACTCCCCCACTTGTGTGTGTGTGGAGGGGGTGGGGTGGAGAAGTGAGTCTGAAGAGGATAGAGCTTAGGTAAGTAGAGAATAGCTTTCTCTCTTTTGAACTACATTTTATGGAAATGACTTTCTTTAACTGCTTCATTGAAACTGGAGTTCCACTACCCACTCTTCCCAACTCCTAGACCAGCACCTAAGGGCAGAACAAGGTGAGAAAGACTGCCAGGCCTGATCTGGGAAGAAGGAGGGGCCTGTCTTTAGGGACATTGGTCTGGGGTTAATGTCTTAGTCACTATAACCCAAAGGCATGCAGCCTCTGATTTCAAGTTCTGAGCTTCTTGAACCACTGTGGGGTACTGAGAACATCTCAGGGAAATCTTTTGGACAGTGACCTGTTAAGGGATTGAATCTTAGTTGAGTCCCTCTAACTACCTTTGTCATTTGGGAATGCTGTGTCATTCTGGTTATGTAACTGGGATAGAGGTAGTATAATTGTATGTTTTATTAGCATAGAGATGTTACATTAGGGACATGTTTCATTCTTGTAGACAACTTTTGGTTCCTGAGAACCTTGAAGGATTAATGGCTATTAACTCACTCAAAAAATGTTTAGTAGTAGGCATAGAACTCCTCTCCAAGGATATATGGGAGGCAAGAGCTGGAGAGAAACTGACTTTGATGCTTTCAAGCCTTGTACCTTATGTATCTGTTATTCATTCAAAAAATAAATATATTATAAAATATAAAGAATCATTATGATCTCAACTACACACAATCAGCAGGTAGAACAAGGGAACTACAATGAAATTTAATAGCACTCATCTTGCTCTGATGAGATTGTTTGTCTTACCTATAATACCTCTGCATATCTTCTATGTCTTCCTCAGTGAACAGTATAACAGATATTTTCTGGGAGCATGTCCATGCAGCATTCACTTACTCCACTGCCATCTTATTACTCAAAGATATTTTCAATGATTTAAAAAGTTGCATTTTTTAAACAACCAAGGAAGCAGGATTTCTTATGCCACTGCTACAGATCAGGCTCCAGCTGATAAGATAGTCCCCGCCCCTATGCTTTTTCCAGTTTCTTTTCAGTTTGCCAATGTGTGGGCTGCATCTCTAGGTCTGATTGGTGGATCTCCTGTTGTTCACTCAGTCATAGTGAAACGTCGTGTGTATGTCACCCTTCGTGACTGCTGGGTTTCGGTTCAGTTAACCTCCCTGTTATCACTGTCATCTCCACCGTCATTCAACAATGTCTCACACTGTCAGCCAGCAAGGTTTTCTCAGTTCAATGCCATACGAGTTTTTAAGCAGTTGCAACCTTTGACCATGTGCTGTGGGGGGTGTGGAGGTGAATCCGAGCTGTTCTGCTCCCTTAGATACTTCCTCTCTGAAGGGAGAACGTATCCATGGAGTTAGCTTTGACTAGAGCTAGAAAGCCGTGAGGGCTGTAAAAGCTATCGTGACATGTCAGATGGGAAAAACAGGGAATGAGTGCTTCAAGGAGGAAACATTCCTTCCTTTGATCCACCTGAGTTCTTCGCCTGTGCTTCCTCTCTGGTCTTTAGCACATTCTGCAGTGTGTCATGTCCTTATCTCTGTCTTTTTTATTGCCTATTGTGGCCCGGTAAGTGCCATAGTGCAACAGAGATATCAACAAAATGTTGCAGAGCTTGGAGGAAGCTGAGATTAATTTCATTCTGGAGGAAGAATTTGTAGAGGAGATAACATTTGATCAGACTTAAGGGATTGATGACATTTAGATAGCAAAGACGGAAAAATAACAGAGGAAGAGCAGGACAACGAGGATGGAGGTGCTGTGTAGGGATGCACTTATTTAAACTTTAGAGGCCACATCTGTAATGTGAAGAGGACTCTGAGTTTCAGAGAGGTTAAGCAGTATGATAAAGGTCACACAGCTTGTCAGAGGTTGCTGCCAACATCAAATAGCACATGGAATAGCAGAGCTAATGTTTATATAGCAACCACTGGGTGCCATGCTCACACAGCTCATAAGGAGCAGAGTCAGAATACATGCTCAGGGCTCAGAAGTGAAGGCCTTAGCCACTATTCTATATCACCTTCAAAGGATAAGAAAAATGGCGCATATACCAAAGCATTTATATGTGTAAGTTCTATTATTCCTTATAACTTGAACCTGTCCCTCGGACTCCAAATGTTGCTGATCTTAAATTCTAGGTTGTTTCTGAGCTAATTAAGCTTCCCAGATAATCACCAGCCTGTCGACCTGGTACCTAGTCTTCTTGCTAAGATGTTACTCTAGGGGTGAACTTTCCCACAATTGGAGAGTTTAGTTCAAACCCTGGATTCAGTTTGATTTGGCTTGGCCTAAGGCATTGGGAGAGCTGCCTATTCTAGGCCTGACTGTGGCTGTAGGCAGAGCTCCTTGACTCCAGGCAGCATTCAGAAGCCTCTCTCAGTTCTGAAGTTCTCCAATGGGGAAGATATGAGCCACATAGGCATCTTGCAGGCTGATAACCTTGTTGAAGAAAGAATCAGCATAGGGCCGAGTCACTGACAGGTATGTGAACAGCCAAATGGGACATTCTTGCCATTACCCAATACCATGATGCCTTTTTTTTTTTTCCCCCCAGGGGACCTTTCATTATTTCTGGAAAAATGCTAACTCAAGGCCTAATAGAAATTAAGTCTTGGAACTGGCACTGTGGCAGTGTTCCCTGAGAATGTTCTCCATTATTTGTTTTCATTACTGCCATGGCGGTGCCTTCAATGTCACCATTACTGTTCTTGACAGAAAAATGATCTAGGAATAAAGTTCCTTTCTATGCTCTCTCAGAGAAAAAAATAACATTTTAGAGCAGTATTCTCAACCTTCCTAATGCCTCAACCCTTTAATACAGTTCCTCATGTTGTGGTGACCTCCAACCATAAAATTATTTTCGTTGCTACTTCATAACTGTAATTTTGCTACTGTTATGAGTCGTAATGTAAATATCTGATATGCAGGATGTATTTAGGTGACCCCTGTGAAAGGGTCTTTTGACCCCCAAAGGGGTCGTGACCCACAGGTTGAGAACCGCTGCTTTAGAGTGATAACACACTATTTGTGCATTTTAGCTCACAATACTTTCACATATTGTACTTTCAGTCTTCCTAACAAACTTTTGGTTGTGTGTCTGGAGGTAGGAGGATGGGAGGAAGGTTCATGGAGAAGAAGCATTACTTTCTTTGGATTCATGGGGACTCTGAAGCTCAAGAGGTTAAGCAGTATGATGAACGTCACACAGCTTGTCAGTGATAATATAGGGACACAAATGCCAGTTTCCTGCCTCCAGACCCCATGCACTTCTCACATTTCTGAGTTCCCAGAAACATGGTCCTTAGAATTGGAGGGAAGCCTCTTAGCCTGATTTCCACACCCTCCCAAGTTCACCCTTAGTTATATTATTCTAAGCAAGCATGTCAAACTCACGGCCCACGAGTCGCGTATGGCCCACAATGAATATTTTTACGGCCCAGCCAATATAACAGAACTATAATGTTCGCTAATGACTGATTACTGTAATCGTGTTCCATTAATTTCTCTGATGGGCCTTACACACAGGCACACCATTTCTCTCCACTAATACTAGCAGTGAATATTTTAGCAGCCAATTGCCATGTCATCAGTCTTGGACTGACTTCTTTGGTGTGCACAACAGGAAATATTTTGCTTTCATAGAACAAGAAAAATAGGCTTATTTGCGTTATGCTTATTAATTTGTGCAGTTATTCAGTGTCTGTTCAAGAAAAAATATTGGTGTGTAGGAGGCAGCTGATCAATATTTCTCTCTCATCGATGTTTCTAGCTTTCTATCCCTCTCCCTTCCTCTCTGTAAGAAATCAATAAAATATATTTTTTAAATAAAAAAAGAAAAATATTAATTTTTATTATTTTATGTTAATGATTACTCAGTTATTTCAGCCCTTTGTATTGAGCATGTCTCTATTGAAATAAACCTAAGTTTCTATGAAAACTGAAGCTTTTGTTTTTTTGCGACCCACATAAACTTAAACCTTGTTTATTTGGCCTGTGTTAGCCTTTGAGTTTGACACGCTTGTTCTAAGGAATTTGTCAGTTTCCATTGGGAATGCAACTCAGGGCTCAGGGCTCCACAGGGGGTAGACTTGCCCCCAGGTAACAAACAATTAGCAATGTCTGGAGACATTTTAGGTTGTTACAACTAGGGAGAGGGAAGTGGATGGTACTTGCATCTAGTTTGTAGAAATCAGAGAGGTGGAAAACATCCTATAATGCACAGGAGAACCCACTATAACAAAGAATTATCCAGCCTAAAACATTAACCAGGTGGAGGGTGGGAAGCCCTGAATTTGATTAAAGGAAAAAAACAACTCTTCATTTCCCAGATTCCCATGAACATAGAGGGTTTTCCATGAATGTCCTATTTTTCAAAACAGTTCTAGACAAAATGTATGCATTTTTCTTCTCCGACCATAATGATGATCTGCCAAATATGTCAGAACTCATAGGGGAAATTAGGCCCAGAAAAAAAGAGGTAACTGCTCAGGGTCACCCAGCTAATGTGTGACAGGGAAGGAACAGCCGGTTCCCCTGCCCCACCTTGAAAGCATTTTCTACTTCATGATGCTACATTCCCCTGCTCACTAGCTCTGAGCCATTTTCTGACTCACTGACTTAACAAATGTTGTGATCTGCATATGCTCACTGACACAGACCTGCTTACTGCTTATTCTAATACAGAATGAGGAGGTGTGAAATACCCTAATGGATCAGAGAGAACCTCCTTGATTCTGCCTCATTTCCCTTTTGGTCCTCTGGGTCCTTAGACTCAGGCCTTTGCACAAATGCGGGGCAGAGGGGCTTTTCCTCTCTTCCTAGGAGACAGAAGCTAAAAGATCTCTCCTGGAAATGAAACCGATACCACCTATGCCCTCAGATTTCCTTGCAGGAGGCATATTACTGAAAATACCTAAGTTTCTTGGAACTGATAGGTTTTCTTTCTCTTGATTTTTCATAGCTAGTTCTGTTTGTTTTTCACTCAGCCAGTCAGTGAAACTGGGTTGGTCAGTGAAACTTTCTAAGGACTGTAGGTTTCACTTTCAGGGTCTGAAAGTTTAGGTTTGGGCTTTCAAAGCCTTCACAAAGTCAAGTAGGGTGTTCAGCATTCTAGGCCAAGAGTGAATTTAAAACTACAGGAACACAAAAAAGGCTTAAGTTTTATTGAGTGGATTGATTTATACAAAATGTTTATTTATTAGACTCTGCAAGGCCAATAGAGATACAGCCCAGAGCAAGACCAAGATATTTCCTTCCCTTGATTCCTTACAGCCTGGCTGGGAAAGTCAGTAAATAGCTCCCTTCTCCCCCCCCTCCCCCGCCCCCTGCCCCAAAACCAACAAACAAATGACAACAACAGCCTTTATTTATTCTCTTATGAAAATACTCTCAACTTTTTTTCTTTGTCAAATTTCTTTTCAGTCTTCAAGGGTAAGATCAAATGCCAATTCATTAAAAAAAAAAAAAACTTTCAGAAATCTCCCTAGGCAATCAGGAAATGCTTGTAAAGTATATCTTCAACCTCTTCTCCAAATGGCTACAAAACCATTCAGCATTTATTGTGGCTTCTTGTAGGGAAGCAATGCAGCCTGGCTGTTAAGAGATACCTGTGTTCAAATCTAAATTGTATTATGTACTTGCTGGCACCTTGGGCAGATTACTTAGCCTCTCTCTGAGCCCAGTTTCCTGGTCTGCTATGAGGACATCATAAAGCCTCCACAGTACCTGTCATGTGGCAACTGCTCAGTATGGGTGATCCTAAGTGCCAGACACTAGGCTCTGTAATATGGGGGATCCAAAAACCCAAGTGACACGGGCACTTCTTCCCAGAAGGTCATAATATAAGGGTAGACAGCAAGGTCACAAAATGTCTGCAGAAGAGACTCCACACATTTACTATAAGTATTTGAGAGCAGGCAAAAATTAATTCTGAATAAGTGAACCTGATTCTCTGCAAAGTTCTTGGAATGAAGAGAATTTAAACTAGACTTTGAAGAGAGGACAGGGTCCTCCAGGCAAATCCTGGCAGGCAGAGGAGTAGGGAAAAATGTGTATTGGGTATTCTCAGAAGAGGGCATGGCTTACCCAAAAGCAGTGATATGAGAGTGGTGGGTATGGTCAGGCTGTTGTGTACCTAAAGAATGGGGTTCTAGAGGTTAAGTGAGGTATGAGGGGAAGGTTTGTGATTGAAATGAGATGGAATGTGGGGTGATTAGCAGAGTTAATTGGAAAAATAGACCCAAATTTTTAAAGGCTTTAAATGCCCAATATAAAGATTTGGACTTCCCCTTGAAGGCAAAAGGCTCTCAAAGTTTTTTTTCCTACTTAGAGGGATGACACAAGCCAATCAGATCCCTGCCATCAAGAAGCTCACAGTCTAGTCAAGGAGAGACAAGTGGAGAATGGTTGCAAAAAGGATGTAATAAATGAGATGCAAGAACCATGAAAAAATAAAGTGCTATGAGGTGCAGAAGAGAAAACATCTAAGGAGGAAGCATTTGTGAGAAGAAAGGAAGAAATCTAATACTGAGTGTTCCTCCACCATTATAGTCCCCCACTGTATTATACTTACCCTTTAATTTTGTATCTCTTCCTCTCTGGACTGTTAGTTCCTAAGGGTCCAGATACAGTGAGTATCTACATTCAACAAACCTTCAAAAATGTTGGTTAAAATGAAATATTGGCAATAACTCTGGGCATAGCATGTATAGTGGATTGGGAAGGAAGACTATTGAGGTTGGGAAATCACTTAGGGAGTTTCTACATTAGCTCAACTGAGAGTTGGTGAGGCTGGAAAAGGAGCAGAGGGATGAGATGGAACAAAGATAGACACAGAGAAAGAATAAACATTAGGAACTGGTTGAAGATAAAGTTGATGAGAGAGGGGTAGGGTCAGACTGTATACAAGATGTAGAATCAAGGTTCTCAGAAGAATAATGATGCCATCAAACTATCAACCCAAAGCAGAAGGGCTCAAATCACATGGACACAATACAAGTGGGAATTCAATGAATACTTGTGGAAAGAATGGATGGATGGATGGATGGATGGATGGATGGATGGATGGATCAATCGATAGGTGAATGGATAGGAATTATAGACTTCTTTATTATTAAAGTTGAAGGGGAATTTATTTATCATCAACCTTCTTATTCTACATATGAGTGAAATGAGGTAAGAATGCTTTTGATCACACAGCTCCTAAGTGATAAATTTAGGGCATGAAATTAAATCTCTGGATGCCTAGGCTAGTGTTCTTTCCAGTATGTTATATTTTCTTCAATTCTTAAAAAGAATTTCAGAGGAAATGGTATGCATGAATATCATATCCCACTTGTAATTTTTTTAAGCTGAAAGCTACATTGGAATTTCATTTCCGTTTCGCTGATTAAAATAGGAATTCTGAAAGTCATGAATATTGATCGAGAAGTCCTTGCCTTTGGGGCCAAATTCTTCCAGTGGCTGTTACCTTCTACAATCCCATCTCCCCAGACATTCCTCTCTGGCCCACCCAGATCCACAACTTGCAGCTGAAAAATATAGGGTATTCCCTGGTGAACGTGTGTGATAGAAAAGCTAGCATCATTCTGAAGGCACTTCCAAGAGTACATTCATCACTTTGCAAATGTGATAATGACTTTTAGATAGCTACCTGGTAATTTAACCAATCAATATCTATGAGGCACAACTCTAAAACAAAGCTACAGTTTTCCTTAAATCACAACAAAAATATCCCATTTGTTTTCCCCATTTTTTATGTATTGAGTGCGTCTGATGTGCTCCTCAACACACTAGTTGTCATGGTGGAAGAGATGATAAAAGAAGTTCAAGATATGATCCCTTTTTAATGGGTGTGTATTCTAAATAAAGAGAAGAGCCCTGACCGGTTTGGCTCAGTGGATAGAGCGTCGGCCTGCGGACTGAAAGGTCCCAGGTTCGATTCTGGTCAAGGGCATGTACCTTGGTTGCGAGCACATCCCCAGTAGGAGGTGTGCAGGAGGCAGCTGATGGATGTTTCTCTCTCATCGATGTTTCTAACTCTCTATCCCTCTCCCTTCCTCTCTGTAAAAAATCAATAAAATATATTTAAAAAAAATAAATGAGGAGAGGAGACTCACATGGAAGAAAAAAATCACAATGATTTATGCTGTAATAGCTGTCTCTCTTTGGTAACTTTCAGGAGTTAAACAACTAATAGAGTGAGAGAATCTCAAACTCGGAAGCTCAACAATTCACATTTCTTTTGGAAATTTAAGGATGATTACAGCATCCTGGCCTATATAGGTTATCAGACTCTGATGTCAGAGAACTACCTTCTCACTTTCTTGTCTCCCAGGGACAATATTATGGTGGACTAATGAATCAACTAATTAAATGTAATGTTGTGAAGCTGAGTGCTAGGAGAAGGGACATTACACCTAGCCTGGGAAGAGCTACCCAGAGCCTCCTTACCTCTGTTCTCTCCAATTCCTCTCCCACACTAAACCAGTTGTTCAAAGCTATATTCACATCTTGCCAGGCATCATCCTTAATATTTTCTATGCATTACCTCATTGTCTAGTGACAACAGATTTGGAATCTTGGTGCCAGCATTGCCAACACTGAAGTGTGTGTTATTAGACAACTAATCATTCTCTTTATGCCCTTTCTTCATCTCTGCAAACAATGAGCAGTTCCAGAGGGAGAGCAAGTGTGGAAGAGGCACTCCCATGTCAATGGCTTGTTATAGTGTGAACTAACCCTTAGAAAAGAAGTGAAGTACTCCTAGATAGTTTGGCTCAGTAGATAGAGAATCGGTCTAGGAGCTGAAAGATCCTGGGTTCAATTTTGGTCAAGGGCACATGCCAGGTTGCAGTCTCGATCCCCAGTAGGGGCCATGCAGGGGGCAGCCAATCAATGATTCTCTCTCATCATTGATGTTTATATCTCCCTCACCCTCTCTCTATTTTTTTTAAAAAAAGAAGAAGTGATGTAATTCCCAGGAAGATTTAGAATATGCATAGTCTTCAATTTAACAATCTAACCTCTAGGAATCTAGCCTATAGCAATAATAACAAGAGTACAGAAGGATGCATGTGCAAAGATGTCTGTGGCAGCATCTATCTAATAAAAGAGTAATATGCAAATTAGGGGTCACTCCGTCACAAAGATGGCAGCGCCCATAGCCACAAGATGGCGGCGCCCAGTCTGGCTCAGTCCCACCACTGAAGTGGTCAGGCCTGTTAGCCAGGCAGGTGGTGGGGGAGGCAGGGGGCTCAAGAGGTGGAACAGGTGATTAGAGGGGGCTGGGGGTCCCCTTCCCAGGCCAGAGGCCTTCACCAGAGGCCTCAGGCATGGGCAGGGGCAGAGCCGGTGATTAGAGGGGTATGAGGGTGCCCTACCCAGGCATAAGGCCTGGACCAGTGGCCTCAGGTCTGGGCAGGGACAAGGCTGAAGATTGCAGGGGCCTGGGCTCTGCAGAGCCAGCAATTGGAGAGGCAGGGGCGGAGCTTGTGATCGCAGGGGTCTGAGTATCAGTGGAGCTGGAAAAGCAGGGGTCTGGGCGCCAGTGGAGCCAGCAAAGCAGGAGCCTGGTGGTTTCCTGCCCAGGCCTGCAGCCTTGGCCAGAGGCTGCCAGTGGGGCAAGGGCAGAGCCAGCGATGGCAGGGGGCAGGATCAGAGCCAGTGATTGCAGAGGCCTGGGCTCTGTGAAGCTGGTGATTGGAGAGGCTTGGGGGTCTTCTTCCAAGGCCTGAAGCCTCAAGCAGAGACTGCAGGCCTGAGCAGGAGCAGAGCCAGTGATCACAGAGGTCTGGGGGTCCCCTGCTCAGGCCTGCATCCTCGGCCAGAGGTTACAGGCCTGGGCAAAGGTGGAGCTGGGATTGGAGGGGCAGGGGTGAAACCGGTGATCAGAATGAACTACAGAGGAAACACCTTTTCTTACTGCTCACTGGCTAAGCTCCCTGTATGCTACTGGTAATATTCTTAGTAACTTGGGTAATAAGAATCCAAAAAGGCTATCTAGGGTTTTTTCACCACACTCACGGAGAAAAAAAAATGAAGGTCCACTGCTGGAAGGCTAAGAAATGTCATATCTTATCCTAGCCAGTTTGGCTCAGTGCATAATGCCTCAGCCTGCTGACTGCAGGGTTTGGGTTCAATTCTGACCAAAGGCATGTACCTAGGTTGCAGGCTCCTCCCTGGCCAGGGCCCAAGTCAGGGCTCATGCAGGAGGCAACCAATAAAAGTGTTCCTCTCACTTTGATGTTTCTGTCTATTTTTCCCTTCTCTTCCACATTCTCTAAAAATCAATGGAAACATATCCTCAGGTGAGGAAAGAAAGAAAGAAAGAAAG
>PVJC01008805.1:0-47433 GCA_004026665.1 Murina feae | reverse complement strand
TTCAGTATTTCATATAATACTGGTTGGGTGGTGATGAACTCCTTTAGCTTTTTCTTGTCTGTGAAGCTCTTTGTCTGACCTTCAATTCTGAATGATAGCTTTGCTGGGTAAAGTAATTTTGGCTGTAGGTTCTTGCTGTTCATCACTTTGAATATTTCTTGCCACTCCCTTCTGGCCTGCAAAGTTTCTGTTGAGAAATTAGCTGACAGTCATATGGGTCTCCCCTTGTAGGTAACTAACTGCTTTTCTCTTGTAGCTTATAATCAAAATGCCAAGAGCAAAAGACAAGGAGAGAATCCTAAAATTGAAATTCTTATAGAGTGATTCATATCAAACATTTGATGACGTAAACTAGATATTCTGCTTTGTCAAAGTCAATGATGTTCAAACTTCAGTATATCTTGGGTGGAGCCCAGGAATGTTATTTTTATAACATCGATTTTGGTAGTTCTGATGCAGCAAGACTTTGAACCTCTGCAAACACAACAGGTTAGAGAGCTCAGTACCAAGTTTCCATTTCATTCTGCTTGATATGTGTTTGGGTGCCATTGTCAAAATTATATTTTCAGTCATATTAATATACCCAGTTGTTTTGAACATTATTTCAACATTTTATGAACCCTTTATAGTTCCCTTTAGCTTGACCAAAAAGTTTTATCTGCAGTTTGAGTCTCCATTCTTATTTCCAAATTTTACCAAAGGTAACCAAACATTCTTAATCAATAATTAAAACTGAATTTGGCTGCCTATCATGAATATAAATACATTTGTAAAAATGTTATCTGAAATGTTTCTACTAAATGTGTACATCTAGCAAAGGAGGTCTCTGAACATTAAGTTTGAGACTATAGAAATCTACTGGTAAGGTATCAGGATTTTACTTTTCAGTCAAGGTTTTTTAGCCAGTTCAAGAGCAATATGTAGCCTTTCTATTCAAGTAATATTGCTTCCAAATTGGAAAGGCTATTTCAAATATACTCTCTCTTTGTAACTGAAATTGTCAGATCTCTTTGTGGAAGGAAAAATACAAGATTCTTTGTATACATGGTCAAGGGAGGTTCTGCTTAGAACCAAAACAATGGTAGTAGCACGTGCAAGAGCATTATCTCTCAAATCATTGTTGCCTAAACCCTCTGCACTTGTTTGTGTAACAGATTTCTAGTAAATTTTAAGAAATTTAATTTCTCTTTTAATATTATCACTTTAATAACCAAAGTAGCCTTTTAAGGAGTAAGATGTAATTATTATTTATTTGCTTATTGTTCTTGGAAAACTTGTAGGTTAAATTCAAACATCCTATATAATAAAGAGCTAATATGCAAAGGCCATCATGCCCTCATGCTGTCATGCCATAACAGCTCAGACACTCAACACGGGAAAGAGAGGAATGGGGACCAGCCAGGCTGTGGCCCTGCGAAGGGACAAGCCGCCCACTGCAAGGTCCTGAGCACCAGCAGCTGCGCCTGTGGCCCAGGAGAGGGACAATCCATAGGCTCCACTATCTCTGCGGTCCCTAGTGCCAGTGGCTACGCCTGCAGCTTTGGCCAGCCTGGGCAAAGCCAGCCTGGGTCCTGGGTGCCTGCAGCTGGCCAGAGGGAGCAAAGCCCAGGTCCTGGATGCCTGGGACTGGCCAGAGGAGAGAATCTTGGGTCCCGGTTTCAGGGCAAGGCAAAGGTAGTTAGGGGTGATTAGGCCAGCAGGGGAGCAGTTAGGGGTGATTAGGCAGGCAGGTAGAGGGGTTAGAGGCAATCAGGCAGGCTGACAGGTGAGTGGTTAGGTAGCGGTCCTAACATCTTCCAAACTAAAAGACAGTTGTACTATAATTGAACTTGAATTAAAGATCCGAGAGGCCTCTGGAGCATCTAGATATGAAAATTTTTTATTAAATTTTTAAAATAATTAAGACCAATATATATGTTTTTCCAGTTTGCATACATTCGTGTACTTTACTTAAAGGATTATATTATAAATAATATAAATTTGATCAAATATATTTTGGTTCTCTGCAATTAGTATGGCTGTTGGGGTTTTTTTAATTTTTATTTTGTTTTTGTTTTTGTTTTAGTACATAGTCTGAGATCACACAAAAAAGGACAGTCTCCTTTAAAATCTAAAAAACTCCACATTCAGTAACACATAGCATGAGGCATAATACAGACTGTTCTAATAATGGATTAAGACAGATGTTTTCTGTGTTTCACATGATAGAATAGAGCAAGCTAAGCTCCCTTTGGAGACTGAGTTTTCTGAATTAACTTGTTTACTGAACTGCTAAGACTTTGGGCTTTATTTAGAAAAGTCTCAATGGGGTATTTGAGACCAGGCTCCAAATCTCTACCTGCATTGTGTCAATGTACATCTCCATTAATAATCCAGAATGGGTTAGATTTATATCACTTTTCTGTTTCAGAAGAGAGACTTTTTGTTCTCCTTTATTATCATTTCCCAGCCTGCGAAATGAATGAGGATTTATGTAAAGATAATATCTGAGATCTCTTCCAGGTTTAGCATGCTATGAAGATATAAGATAATTCAGATCATTATTGGAGATTGTCTATTGCTATTTTTTCCTGATTTAGCAAGATTATTAACTATACATGTCAATTTTTTTCTGAAAGGAAGAGTTTTATTATTTGCCATTATCTCTGTCTTTTCTTGTAAAATACTGTGGTAGGTGGTCTCTCCACAATTCTAGCTGAATTTCTAACAGCAGTTGAAACTAAAGTAAATATATTTCTTTATTTTTTGTCAGTACCCAAAGTATTTTTATTGCTATATTAGCAATGGATTTTTGAATGTTTTTAAGGACCACATAAAAATAGATTCAAGAAACAGATTAAATTGAAGTCCTAGATTAAAATGTTTGGTTTAAAGGATTTTCTACAACAAATTTCATGATTATGTATGAAAAGTTATATAACCTTATATGAAAATGTCAGGAAGTATTTTCTACACTATATTAAATGTATTTCCCAAGAGGGGAATAATTACAATATCTAAAATAGATTAAGATTACAAAACCATCATAGATCTTTTAAACATACATCTGTTTATAGAATTAACAGTATACAAGATGTTTATTTTATATGTACCATAAATAAATGAGTTGGTGACAATTATCCTTGCACAACATTATCAACTCACTTTAGCCACGAGTGTGTCCTTGGTATGTGTGTACAAGAAATATGCTCATTTACCCCTCATTGTATCATCCACAGCTTTACTTAGCAGTAAAGATGAAGGTGCAGAAATATGTTAAATGTATTCTTCTTTCTTTCAAACAACATCCCAAACATGACATAAGTGGCCTGAAATTATAAAATACTTAACTGGGCTTTAATTACCTACACTGACTGCTAAAATATGAAATAAATTAGGTTTCCCAAATAGTACATCAAATAACAATAAATATACTTCTTAATGGAAAAATTAAGGATATGCACAAAAAAGGTTTATATTGACAAAAAATATTTATAACATAGCTGACAAAGGGCTTTTAGCAAACTATGAGGAATGTTGTCACAAACTGCCAATAAATTAACCAACAATCCAATTAAAAACTGAGGCAAAGATACAGAGGCGATTTTCTGGAGAGAAACTTCAAGCAGTCAACAAATATGAAAAGATGTCAAATTAACTAATAGGGAAATGCAATGAAAGATACCACCTTAGGCCCATCATACCAAGAAAAAAAAATTTAAAGCAATCAATACCTGTTGTTGTCAAGAATGGAATTGCAATTATACAGTGTTGACGATGTGACAACATTTTTAAACAATTTTCAAATTGAAAATTAAAAGTATGTACCCTCTATTCAGCAATCCCACTTCTAAAAAATGTATCTGAAAGAACTAAAACAGTCAGAATATGCACAAAGATGCCCATTGCAGGATTGCTCAGAATTGGGAAGGAAAGGAAACCAAGTGAATATTCATTTAAAAAGTGGTTAAGTAATCATGGTACATCCATACCTAGAATAACATGCAATAATTAAAAAACAGAAATAGAGCTATGAAGATTGATTTAGGTGATGATATATGAGCTAAAGCTGTGAGAGAAAAACAATACACAAAGTATAATACATCATTTGTAAAACAAGGACAACCCCAGCTAATGTATATATGTACAAGACCAAATTATTTACCTACAAATGTGTGTTTGACTATGGCTATGGTTAAAATAGAGAAAATTCATACTACGTTGTTAATTATGCACGCGTTGACAGAATCTGCATTTGGTGATATGGGTATTGGGAAGCAGGAGTAGGCAAGGAGAACAAAACAAAACAGAGACCAGACTATTAAAAAGATAAATGTGACATGACCCCATTAAAGCATTTATGTCAAGTTGCATGTGTGTTTAATATATTTCCTTAAATTTTTTCATTTAAAATGATTAAAACTTACTGTTTTCAACTTGCATTCACAGATCATTGCTTGAGAGCACAATAAAAAATAAATGTAACTAACATTATTTATTGACCTCCTTCAAAGAATGTACACATGGGTTTAAAGTTATAAGAACAAGGTCTGAAGCCTTATTTTATGAGCGATGACAACAACAAAATTCAATAAAAACTTAAATTATCCTCCACTAGTGATAAACTATGTAACACTGCACAACCACTGAAAAAGATATTGTGAAAGTACACATATTTACAGGTAGGGAGCTTATAACATCTAATCTAATAAAAGAGTGATATGCAAATTGACCCTCACTTCATTACACATCAGCCACGCCCACCATCCAAGCCACACCCACCATCCAATCAGAGCAACTATATGCAAATTAACCCAACCAAGATGGCGGCCAGCAGCCACAGAGCTAGAACAAGAAGGAGGCTTGCCCTGGCGATGCAGGAAGCTAAGGTTCCTGTCTGCCTAAGCCAGCTGTGGCCTCCATTCAAGGCAACAAAGTTTCAATTATAGAAGATAAATAAACCCCAGAGACCTGCTTCCAGCCTTGGACTCAAGGAAGCGCTGGGAGCCTGTGTTGTCAGGGGCAACCCGACCTGGGCTCCGGTTAAAGCAACGAAGTTTCAACTTTAGAAGTTAAATAAATTCCAGCCAGCCTCCCTGTAAACAGCCATCAGCCCCTCACCCAGGCTGGCCAGGTACCCCAGCAGGGACCCCCTCCCTATAGAGGCTGTGGCCAGCCTGAAAATGGCCTTCAGCCCCTCACTCAGGCTGGCCAGACATCCCAGGGGGGGACACCCACCTTGAAGGGACTATAGCCAGCCTGTAAACAGCCATCAGCCATTCACACAGGCTGGCCAGGCACCCCAGTGGGACCCCTACCCTGATCCGGGATACCCTTCAGGACAAACTAGCCGGCCCCCACCCATGCACCAGGACTCTATCCTATATAATAAAAGGTTAATATGCAAAATGACCCTAACAGCAGAACCACTGGGAATGACTGGTCACTATGACACATACTGACCACCAGGGGGTAGACACTCAATGCAGGAGCTGCCCCCTGGTGGTCAGTGCACTCCCTCAGGGGGAGCTCTGCTCAGCCACAAGCCAGGTTGTCAGCTGCCAGCACAGTAGTGGTGGCAGGAGCTTCTCCTGACTCCTCAGCTGCGCTAAGGATGTCTGACTGCAGCTTAGGCCTGCTTCCCGCTGGCAAGTGGACATTCCCCCAGGGCCCCCGGGCTGCCAGAGGGATGTCTTGCTGCCAGGGTAGGCCCGATCCCCCAGGGACTGGGCCTAAGCCAGCAGGTGGACATTTCCTGAGGGGTCCCAGATTGCTAGAGGGCACAGGCCGAGCTGAGAGATCCCCACCCCAACTACACAAATTTTTGTGCACCAGGCCTCTAGTGTTAAATAAAAAGCAAGTTATAAAATGATGTATACACTCTGATCCCTTTTTGTCATTTATGCACTATCAAAAACAGTAGAAAAATGGGCAAAATCAGTAGTTGACAAGCTGGATGTCAATAAAATTAACAACTTCTGCTTTTCAAAAGACAATGTCAAGAGAATTAGAAGAAGCAACAGATTGGGAGAAAATATTTGCAAAAGACACATCTGGTATCCAGATAAAGTACTGGTATCCAAAATATACAAAGAACTATTGAAACTCAACAATAAGCAAACAAACAATTTGATTTAAAAATAGGCCAAAGACCTAAACAGACACTTCACCAAAGAAGATATATACATGGCAAATAAGCATAGGAAAAGGTCCTCCACATCACATATAGTCAGGGAAATTCAAATTAAAACAATGAGATACTACTACACACCTGTTAGGACAGACAAAGTCTGGAATGCTGACAGAACCAAATGTAGAACAACAGGAATTCTCATTCACTGCTCTCATGGGAATGCAAAATGGTACAGCCACTTTGGGAGATAGTTTGATGATTTCTTACAAAACTAAACATACTCTTATCATATAGTATTTGTGCTCCTTAGTATTTATCCAAGGAATTGAAAAATCTACATTCGCACTAAACCCTTCACCTGGCAGGATTCTAGCAGCTTTCTTAAATTCCTAAAACTTAGAAGCAACCAAGATATCTTTCAGTAGGTGAATAGATAAACTGTGATACATCCAGACAATGGAGCTTTTTTCAGTACTAAACTGAAGTGAGCTATCGATCCACAAAGGACATAGAGGAACCTTACCTGCATATTCCTAAGTGACAGGGGGAAAGCCAACTTTAAAAGGCTACATACTATGTGATTCCAACTACATGACATTTGGAAAAGGCAAAACTTGAAGAATAGGCAAAGCACAGAGGGTTTTTAGGGCAGTAGAAATATTCTTTATGATATTACCATTCTGGATGCATGACATTATACATTAGTCCAAACCATAGAATGCGCATACCAAGAATGAACCCTAAGAGAAACTGTAAAGTTTGGCTAACTATGATGTTCCAGTATAGGCTCAGCCTTGGTAACCAATGTACCATTCTGATTAAATGATGTTGATAATGGGGGAGGCAAATGAAAAATGGGCAAAAGATATGAGAAGACACTTCACCAAAGAGCTTACATGAATTGCTGACAAACTTAGGCACTGTAATATTCAAATTCACTAGCAGCCAGGTAAATAAGAAGTAAAGAAGCAAATACATGATCTCTGGAAGAACATACACCAAAATGTGAACAGTGAGCTCTGGGTGGTGGTTTTATTAATTTTCATTTCTTTCTTTGTCTTACCTGTGTTTTCCACAATAAACATGTGTTGCTGTTGTAATGACAAGGCTTGCTTTTTTCAGTGCTATTCAGGCCCAATAGATATAATTATGCAATTTTTTAACTCATTTTTTCCCACCACTAGAAGAGCTGGGTCAAGAATCAGGTATTAGCCCTGACCAATTTGGCTCAGAGGATAGAGCGTTGGCCTGCGGACTAAAGGGTCCCAGGTTTGATTCCAGTCAAGGGCATGTACTTTGGTTGCAGGCACATCCCCAGTAGGAGGTGTGCAGGAGGCAGCTGATTGATGTTTCTCTCTCATCAATGTTTCTAACTCTCTATCTCTCTCCCTTCCTTTCTGTAAAAAAAAATAATAAAATATATTTTTTTTAAAAAGAATCAGGTATTAAATGAAGGCTTCTCAAACAGTTCCATCCCACATTCTTCTTTACTATTTTGAACATTCTTGTGCATTTATGGTCTTCTTCACATAGCTTATTACTTGTACTTTAGTTGCTTCATTTTTAGAAATTTTATTTATTTAACAAATAGTTATTGAGGGCTTCAGTACTACACAGTACCTCCTTATGAGTAGGGACCATTTTTGACACTTCCATTGCATCGCCTGCTTTCCCTCCTCCAACTCTGGCCTAAAATCAGTGTTCGATAAACACACAGTGGAATATTTTTTTTCATCTTCATAACAAATACCTCTTGAGTACCTACTATGCATGATAATTATGCTAACTACCAAAAGGAATCCTGAAAGAACGCTACCCTAGAAGACAGGCTCTGGCCTCAGCTCTGTCATCAATTAGGTCTGACCTTAAACCACTGCTTAGTTGGGGTCACTGGCTTTATTCTTGCCATTTTAAAAAAATATATTTTATTGATTTTTTAGAGAGAGGAAGGGAGAGGGATAGAGAGTTAGAAACATCAATGAGAGAGAAACATCGATCACTACACTCCTTTACACTCCCTACTGGGGATGTGCCCACAACCAAGGTACATGCCCTTGACCAGAATCGAACCTGGGACCCTTGAGTCCGCAGGCTGATGCTCTATCCACTGAGCCAAACCGGTTAGGGCAATTCTTGCCATTTTTAATCATTAGTTGTATAATGGAATCACCTAAGAAGTGTTTTTAAATGATTACTTTTTTAAAGTAATGCTGATGCCCAAGCCTACTTTGGACCAATTGTATGAGAATACCTGGAGTGGGACATGGGCGTCTGTATAGTTCCAACCCTAGCTCTTTTTGGGAAAGCTACCTACTATCGCTTTTCCTCAGTTTTCTCATCTACACTATGAAGGTGCTAAAGTTCTTATATACCTATAGTGAGACTAGGGGAATAAATATATGTAAAACACTTAGAATAACCTGGCCCATCATAAATACTCAATAAATGTTAGTTATTATTTCTTCATAGGGTTATCATGAGAACAAAATGACTGTGAGTGTTGAATAAGTCTTAAACAGATGAATAAAAGAATTTTGCAAACACAAATGTGCTACTCAAATATAAAATATTTACAATATGTAGTATGTAGATATGAATAGTACAGAAATTTGAAGTTAAATCTTACATTGTTGTGATGTCAAGCACAATATATGTGCTTAATTACAATTTTTAAATTGAATTGGTTGCATTTTAAAAGATCGTGATGACCAGAAACAACTTGGTAATGACGACTGAAAATCTCTTGACAATACAGTAGAATAGGAAATTTGGGGGGAAATAGCTTTATCTAGACAATGAGATTCTGGAAGAAAGGGCACTAGCCTAATGTATTTCTGTCTCCTGAATGTTGTACAGTGACTGGGACACATTAGGAACACAATCAATAGAAGAAAGAAATTGGGAGGCGAGGAAGTCAAGTTTATGAACTCAAAGGAAAATATTAATGGGATATGTTCTTAAGAACATACAATATCTGCATTTTGAATTTTTTATTTTAGACAAGTAATTTAACCTTTCTGCATGATTCCACTATTTCATTTGTACTATTAATGTTAGCATATGAAATACTATCACTTTAGCATATGAAATACTATCACTGTTCTACTTGATTTAACATATGCGAGTGCATTTTATTAAAAGTTAAATAACTTTTAGTAGTAGAATGATGAAGAAGATAACAGAGAACTGAACTGGTGCATCAATTCCGTTGGTTTCATCAATAAAACAGTGTTACTTAAGCTGGACTAGAGGGATGCAGATCCTTATCAGCCAATAATTGCCTTTAAATATTTACTGAGTTCCTGCTCTGTATCAGAAACTGCAAATGGTACTGGTTGGATACACAGGCAAGTACAAGCCATGGTCCCTGGCTGCATATAGTAGATGGAGCCAGGCACTCATTCTGTTCCATGGCCCTGGACTTGTCTCTATCACTGAGGTCTGCTGGTTTCCTAAAGGCCTGTGCAGAATATGCCAGCAAATGAGATCACATCAAGACTAGTGCCAGCAAAAGCATTCCACGCCCATCCTTCATTCTTGTGACATGATATGCATACTTGTCTTTTAAAGTTTTATCTTGATAGTGGCATTTTATTGATTTTTTTTCAGTAAACAATCTTTCAAAATATCACAAAGAATATGCATCCAAGTTTATTTCTACATAAACACCCAATTGCCAATCCCTAGCAATTCCTTCCTTTTTCTGATATCTTTCAGATTTGTTACCTGTGATTTGGCTGCTAACTACGCTGTGTCTGCACTTTTAACCCCTTCAATGTATTCTATACCTTGTGACCTGATTAGTTTTCCTGAACAGGTGATTACACATACACTTAATGACTACCAACATATTCCTTCTTGAGAAACATATTTTCATATTTCAATTTTAACTACTTGTATTTGTTGCGTTAGAACGAAGATTTGTTTGGTTGGTTATTAAAAAATACTTTTGATACAGAAGAAGTGTACATGGCAGCTTGATGTCAGAGTGAATCTTAAAATTCATGGGGCTTAGCCTTGGCTGGTGTGATTCAGTTGATTAGAGCATCAACCCATGCACCAAAGGGTCATGGCTTTGATTCCAGGCCAGGGCATTTATCCGGGTTTTTCCCTGGTTGGGGTGCATAAACGGAGTGGGGTAGGGGTGATCTCTCTCTCTCTCTCTCTCTCTCTCTCTCTCTCTCTCTCTCTCTCCCTCTCCCTCCCTTTCTCTCTTTCTGAAATCAATCACAAACGTATCCTCAGATGAAGCTTAAAAAAATTTATGAGGCTTAGTTTCTTCTTTAATTAACAATGGTCCTCTTTCTTAATCACTGTACAATTACTAATTAACTGAGTTCCCAATAGTTTAAAAAGAAATTATAGAATTCACAGCATTAAAAATTATCTAGTACAAACTCTTACCTTGAAAGTGGAAAAATTGAGCTCAAAAGAGTTAAGAAGAAAAAAGTGATAAAAACAAGGCTAGAACCCAGATGCTGACACAGGCCAAAGTCCTTCTCTATCTACTTTCCAAATCAACCATCTGTAGTCATTCTTTTCCTGTATCCCTAATATTTTGCACCATTTCTGAAACATACTATAAAAAAATCCAGTTTGTGTTAAAGTAGATTTAACAAAGAGGCAAACTTCAGAAGGGTCCACAGCAAAGTGCTCATGCTGGGCTTCTGCTCCACTTACTTGGCAGCAGCACCTGAGTTCGGTTCAGTCGCCTTGGTTGGGGGGGGGGGGATTGGGTGAGGGGGAGAGTCTGGGGGCATTAAGCCAGAGCTCTCCTCCTTGCTTGGTTTTAGGTTCACAGGAAAGCAAACTGCAGCTAAGCCACTCAGGGTCTTCTTAAAATAAAGCTCTGCTGGGTTTTCTCGGTGCAGCATTCTAAAAGTTGACACAGCAAGAATTGCTTCTCACCAGATTCTATTTTTAAATCCCAGTCCAAAAGAAAATTTTAACTTTGAGATTTTCTGAGCCGTCTTTGGTGAGCCTTACCATCTTGCTAGGAAGATTGCTTAATGGTTACACACTGTCAATTCAAACTATTAGAAGAGAGAAGGAAAGAAGGGAAGGAGGGAGAGAAGGGGAAGGAGAAAGGAAGGGAAGAAGAGAGGGAGTGAAAGATAGCAGATATATGAGCTAATATTTACTGAGTGTATTAAATGTAATATTTATTGAGTGTATCAAATACTTTACATACATTAATTATTTTTCCCCTCAACAGTTCAAGGAGATATTCTGTTATTATTCTCAAGTGAGAAAATGTAGGCATAAAGGAGTTAAAAGTAAAACACCTTGCTTCAATCTACTCATCTAGTAGATGGCAGAGCTGGCTTTAAACCAAGCAATCGGATCTCAGAGAATGACCTCTTACATCTCAACTGTATATCTGAGATGGATGTCTGTCTAAAATTCACTAAAAGTCTGCTGAATTTTCTTGAATTTTTGTTTTTATACTTACTCAAACATGCACTTTTGCATTATAAAATCCCAAATTTCAATCAAATGGGAATACGCTGGAGGAGGGAGCTAGGCTGAAAAGCTCTGATTTGGATTGGTCAGAAAATTTTAAGTTCTAAGTCTCTTCTGCTACTTATAGGTTGTGTGACCTTGGACATGGCCCTGGAAAAAATTCCTAAACCTTTAGGGATTTCCATTTCCTCTTTGGAAAACTAAGCAAAATATAAACAAACTCATGGTAATATTAGGAGAACTAATAAGATAACATACCGAATATAGTCTTCATTATAGTGAATAGCAAACCATCTTCCCCAAGGTAAATTTATCATAACAAATTGAAATGTTTGATGGGTCATTCTCATTTTATTACTATTGCAAATTTCATATATATGTATATGAAATCACATAAATATATGAATATATATGTATATGTGAAAAAAATAATTTGAGATTGTTCCTATGAGAGCTAGCTAGCCATTATTATTGTTATTATCTTATTAGGTATTAATATGTACATGCACTATGTTGGGATCAATATACAAAGACAGTGAAATTAATGCCATTAATATTTTCTTGCTAAGAAAAGTACCTCTTCCAGAAACTCTGATCTCCCTAAACTGCCAAAATTTGGCCCATCTTCCACTTCCACACGCAGCCAAATCTCACCAGCATTGCCCCTGCACCGCATATAGTCGAAGGGCTCTTCAGGAGCCACCAGGCAGCCCGACTCGTGCTTTCACATGTGGGACCTCTTTTTAGCCCTAGTGCTGTGTCCGTCCGCCTCTGCACATAAGGCTCTCACAAACGGTGCATCATTCTGAAGGGACTGCCTGGAGAGAGGCTCTAGGCGTCAAGCCAACAAGACCAAACCTAGGAAAACAGAGAGAAAATAGGATGTCAAGTTGGTTGGCCTTGCCTGGATTCTCAAGGCTTGTTACGTGGCTCTAGTGGTCTGAGGTGGGGACAGGGAAGGAACCGTTAAAGGTGGTGATGTCCAGCAGCCACTCAAAGCTAATTTGGATCAGGCCTGCAAAACAGAAGGGTGACATGTTGACTTCTGCCATCACCTCTAAACTTGAGCTTTGAGCAGTGCGTTGAGGTGGACATCAATATAATCATTTCTAGCTTAAGCCTGAGAAAGGCTGCATTTCTGTTGTGGTTTAAGCCTCTTCTTAGACCGCTCATCTATTCCTTTCATATTGACTGAGCCCTTTCATACTTGACCTAAGAGTTGGATGAAACCCAAACTACTCTGGCCTTGTACAGGGTTACACTGATATGCTGAGTAAGAAAAGTATTAATAACAGGACCTAATATATACTAAGCATTATTTCACATGCCTGGGCATATATTATTTCCCACAATCCTTAACATACAGGCAGAGGAAATGGGCTGAGATAAATCAGGATCCTTGACCAAATTCTAAACATATGTCAGTACCCAGCCCTTGTTTCTATTGTGCAAGAGCTGAAGTATGTCATCCATGCTGATATAACCAAAAGGCTATTTTTTTCCATTCAAGGATGAAAAAAGAGCACAGGAACATAAGGTCAGCAGACCTGAATTTGATCTTGTGTTTTAGCACTTTCTGAATGGACAAAGCACTTTTTCTATCCTAGAACCTATTTTCTCAGCTATAAATAGGAAAAATAATACCTACTTTCATGGAATTGCCCAGGGAAAGTAAAGGATATAAACCATGTATAAGTATTTGTAAACTCTAAAGCTATAATCATTTAATACAATTCGGATATAAACTAAGTAACAATGCAAGTAACCATAAGACTAATTGGATAATTTTAACATGGTCTGTTATGGGATTTTCCAGAGATAAATTGACTATGTTTATTATCTAATCTAATAAAAGAGTAATATGCAAATTAACTGTCTCTCTGGGATGCCTAAGCCATGCCCACCAACCAAGCCACGCCCACCAGCCAATCAGAGCATCTGTATGCAAATTAGCCCATCCAAGATGGCGGCTGGCAGCCACAGAGCTAGAGTAAATAGCAGGCTTCCATTGCAACTGCCTGGCTAGGCTGGCTGAGCCTCTGCTCATGGTTTCAATTATAGAAGCCATGGAGCTGAAAAAAACAGGAGGCTTCCTTACCTGCCTAGGCCTCGGCTCAAAGCAACAATGTTTCAATTATAGAAGATAAATAAACTCCAGAAACCTGATTCCAGCCAGCCTCACTGGGACCTTGGGTCAATGGGAGCTGTGGGCAGCCTGAAAGCCTGAAAACAGCCCTCAGCCCCTCACCCAGGCTAGCCAGGTACTCCAGTAGGGACTCAAACCCTGAAGGGACTGTGGGCAGCCTGAAAACGGCCATCATCCCCTCACCCAGGCTGGCCAGGCACACCAGCAGATGGTCATCCCCTGACGGGTCCCATACTGCGAGAGGGCACAGGCTGGGCTGAGGGACCCTCCAAGTGCACAAATTTTTGCACACTAGGCCCCTAGTTATTGAAATAAAAACTAATTTGTAAAGGCAAATTGTTCTACCACCTCAGAATAAGTTTACATTCTTTCTAGTGTAACAGTGGTCTTTAAACCTTTGTCTCAGCACCCCTCTGTACTCTTAAAAAAATTTTAAAGACTCCAAAAAGCTTTTGTATATATGAATTATATTTATTGGTACTTACCATATTAGAAAACTAAGAAAAACTTTAACTATGTACTTATTAATTCATAGAAAAATAGCAATAAAATACTCATCACATGTTATCACCAAAAACATTTTTTAAACTATGTTTTCAAAAAAATAGACATTTTAGTGAGAAGTGTGGCTTTGTTTTACATTTTTGCAAATATTCTTGGTAGAAAATCTTAATAGAAGAAAATTGAATTCTCATATCTGCTTTTGCATTTGATCTGTTGCAATTTTTCTTTGCTTAAATTGTAAGAAGAAAAATTCATCTTCACACACATATGCAGTTGGGAAAGAAAGGAGTATTTTAATAGCCTTTTCAAATAATTAGGATATTCTTTGAAAATTCACCAAATTAGGATATTCTTTGATAATTCACTCGACAGATATTGTCCCTTAAAATTTAGTAGCAATGTGGAAGCTGAAGTGATACCAATGAATTTGGTGTATTTTTCACATTCAAATATTGGTTTTTCTTACACTTTGAATGGATCTTTAACTTATGCACAGTTTTGATAGCATGCCATGTATTGATCATTTAGAAAATATTGGTTCATTGAGTTATTCATATCTTCCAAATGTTTCCATACCTCATTATACAATATCAAATGCTTCATTAACATCGCTGATCTCATCAGAAACATCTTTAGCTATTGGGAAATTATCAAACTCACAGTGGCAGATACAAATTTTCCAAAATTCTGTCATTGAAAACTTGAATTTTGACAACAAATATTGTTGGTTGCTTTTCTTGAAATGACAGGTTCTCTTCATTTGTTTTTTGGGGGTGGGAGGAAATGCCATATTGAAAAAATGCCATATTTCCAGGTTTGCATAACCATAGTTTATCAGTCATTTTTCCAGTAAATATGGTTCTTGCATTTATTTTAAGGTGGTCAGTTCAGTTCCCAACTAGTGCAGTTTGGTGCCATCACCTTAATTCATGATAAGACAGAGTTTTACCCATGACTGCTTTTGCAGTATCCATGCAAATGTCAACACAGCAAAAAGGTAAATGACATCTTATTGCTTTTATGCAAATAGTTTTAGCTTTGCAGACCACCTGAAAGAATCTCAGCAGCCACCAGTCATGTACTAGCATTCTCTCTCTCTCTCTCTCTCTCTCTCTCTCTCTCTCTCTCTCTCTCTCTCTTTCAATGTTTTTATTGACTTTTAGAGAGAGGAGAAGGGAAAGGGATAGAGAGATAGAAACATTAATGAGAGAGAAACACCATCAATTGGCTGCCTCCTCCACACCCTGTACTGGGAATCAAACCTGCAACTGAGCATGTGCCCTGACTGAGAATGGAACTGGTGACTTCTTGGTTCCAGGGTCAGTGCCCAACCACTGAACAACACTGGCCAGGCTAACATTGTCTCTTGTTACCTACCTTCTTCATTCTGATGGTTTCCAGTATTTCTTAAACTTTCTCAACAAGAATTTGTTAATGTAGGTGAACTTAGATGTGAAAGGTAGGTGTGGATGTGTGTTTGTATGAAAAATATTTACAGTATATTGTTAAGTAAAAAGAGTAGTTTAGTGCTTATACAACCATCTCATTTATATCATAAAAATACATATTTATGTATATATGAATATATATTTATACATACATATATGTGCATGTCATGTATGTAATTTTTTCGGAATGACATCAATAAGAGAAAATAAGAGGGGTTAGGAATAATAGGAGTAATTAATTTTTTTCTTTTTGCTATAAGACAAAATACACAATTCTGTATTTAAAAATACCATTTTAGTGTCTTTTATAAGAATAACCTTCTGCTTTTATAATTTTAAAAAAGCTTTTTCTATTTGGGGCACTGTACTATCGATTGCAATTTAGCTGTTCCTTGCTATCATCTCATTTTAAACCCCCTCACTTGCCTATCCAGGACAATTTTATAAGAGTAAAGGAGTTTTTAAAAGATTCGTTACAGTCTATTTCTACTTCCAAAGATACATTTAAAGTAATTGAGTATCAGCCACCCTCTGTCTCTCAGTACTCTTTTATCAATACACTTTGGGGTATTAGTCAAAGTTTGCAAGGACTCTTCAAAGGAACCCTTACAGGGCTCTTAAGTTGGTATGAGATTCATACTCTTTATCAGTGAAATTCCTCTGCTCTGTATTATTTAATAAGTCTTTCTCATTGCCTCTTTAAAGTTTTTTTATTACCTCCCTAATAGAAGCATCTAAGATTTGGGGATTTATTCCTAAAGAGAAAAAAAATGAAAAGATTTGAACTGTCGACAGAAGAAAACTGTCAGTAGTCATCTATACTCACTGGAATGCTCATTCTGGAGCTCTGAAGTTTGTCTACACGTAGCTGGACATCTAATCTAATAAAAGAGTAATATGCAAATTAACCATCATTCCGAGACACCTACTCCACGCCCACCAGCCAAGCCACGCCCACCAGCCAATCAAAGCAACTATATGCACATTAATCCAGCCAAGATGGTGGCTGGCAGCCACGGAGCTGGAACAAGCAGGAGGCTTACCATGGTGATGGAGGAAGCTAAGGTTCCTGCCTGCCTAGGCTGGCTGTGGCCTCTGCTCCAAGCAACAAAGTTTCAATTATAGAAGATAAATAAACCCCAGAGACCTGCTTCCAGCCTTGGGCTCAAGGAAGCGCTGGGAGCCTGGGTTGTCAGGGGCAACCCAACCTGGGCTCCGGTTAAAGCAACGAAGTTTCAACTTTAGAAGTTAAATAAATTCCAGCCAGCCTTTGCTACAAACAGCCATCCGCCACTCACCCAGGCTGGCCAGGTATGCCAGCAGGTGGACATCCCCCGAGGGGTTCAAGACTGTGAGAGGGCACAGGCCAGGCAGGCTGAGGGATCCCCCCCAATCCCTCCAAGTGCACAAATTTTTGTGCACTGGGCCTCTAGTCCTTCAGTATTTTGCATGAAATATGGAATTGTGTTTAAATATTAATAACAAAAGTTATTAAGTAGTAAGACTCTCCAAACAAACTTTGAGCAAGAAGATAAATATTGTGTTTGATTACCTTCTCACCTTACCTTACTCCAGCTTTTCCCCATTATGAAATTTTATCTTTTGACACGTGAAAAACAAATGGAGCAACTGTATGTTTTTTCTTAACTGAGCTCTAAATATGCCCTCTCAATTCTCTTAAAAACACATTAGCTTTGATAATATCCCAAATACACTTGAGTAAATACATTTCCTTTTCAATATTGTATGTTCCCTGGGCAGTTTAGTTCTTAGGTTCACATAAAGAATTCCTGTTGTTGATTTTCAAAAATCACAATAAAGCCTTTTAGATGCTCTGCAGCACTGAACAATCTCACATTGTGTTTTTATAAAACAGACTCTCTTTGTTTTTGTCTAATAGCAAGAAACAACAAGAAAAGTTTAGATATTGTTTAAAGACTTTGTAGAGTACAAAAATTCATATTCTTCACTAAGTACAAAGTTTTGTTCTATGTCAGTCAAAATATACTCTCTCCTTTGTTCTCTCTGTCTCTCTCCTCTCTAATTACCCATCTCTAGCTCTGAAATTTCATTGAATTTTTCCCAAAACAATTTTACATATTACTAAGTTAGGCGAGTCCCTAGAATGTGTCTGTTGGAGGCCCATTTGCTGCTCATTTAATTCCTGACTACAGAACATGTGGATACTATTATCACTTACAGTAGCCAGTATTGAAAATTTAATTTCATGATATACAAAGTGATGAATTAAGCATGTCCTGATAGAATTGGTGCATGGTCAGCTCTCTCTCTGCTTCTGGTTAAGCAGGCTCCACAGCTGTCACAAACCACACATTCAGTAGCTCCCTCTTCTCTCCTTTCCTCCCATCCATGTCCCACACTTGGCGAGTGGGCTTCTTGCAGCACAGATTTGATGATGCCACTCGTCTGCTTAAACCTGTGCAATGGCTCCACATTGCCCTGAATACAAAGACAGAATTTTCAAAACTTTGGCTTCCTCTCCAGCCTCACCTGGGGCCATTCCCCCAATCCCATCTGTTCTGTAGCCACACAGTCGTCCTCTCAGATGTTAGAAGGCCCTGCCATTTCTTACCTTGGGTCTTCCCTCTGTGCCAATCTTTCCATACCTACTCCCCAAGCCCGAAGATCAGCCCCTCTGCTCCACCTGGATGGCTTCTACTTGTCATTAGGATCTCAGTCTGGAACTTGATACAAAGTCGTCCTTCCGCCTCTTTCACATCCCCAGACTCCTCTGTCACAGGCTCCTCACATTTTTATAACTGCTTGTTTGACTACCTCCCTTCCACAGTCAGGCCTCAAGCCTGTGAGAGCGGGGACCACACCTGCCAAGTATGCCCCAGAATTGAGAACATTCATAGTAGGTGATCAAAAACACATAGAGGATGAATGAAAGTGCTCCAAAAATATGGCAAAATCTGTTTCATTATCACCTTACACATGACACCCAAGACTCTTTATGAAAATATCCAAATATTTTGAATCTATAAAATGTGTTAAAAGTTTAGTAATACACTTTTATTATAAAGTATAAAATACATAAAATGTTTAAAGTGCAAGAGTAAAATGAACATACTTCATACTCGTGCCAAGGAAAAATAAAATTACCATATTAGAGAAGCTCCTTCCATTCCTTATCTCATCATCAAATAAGGGACGTTTTATAATTATTTATTTTTTGAAGACCATTTCTTTTGATCAGCTGATGAAATCATATGGGATTTCCTATAAAAAAAAATCAACAAACTGCCAAAAATACCAGGTGTATTGTAATGTATTTGTGATAATTTTTGTCCAGTAATGCATGTCATATTTGCTGAAAATGTTAGTGGTAACCCACTACCAATTACTAATTTTGTGATAATAACACCTCGTTAGTATTCACTAACTCTAGGACCCCAAGTGCTAAAAGGGTGACCACATAACAACAGGAAGCAACCATTGTTCTAAATTAATACAGTTTTGCCTGAACAAATTCATGAAATATTTTGATGTCCAATATTATCAGACACACAATTTCTAGACCTCAAACCCCTTTTTTACCTGAACCAAGGATTCACAGAATATTTGAGCTCAGGTGGTTGGTGGCAATACTTGATATAAATGAAATCATTTAAATTTTGCCTTTTACTATCTTTTTCCCATCATTAACAACAATATTCTCCATATCAAGCGAGGTGTTAGCTGATGTCTATCATGAAGTCGTCTATGTGCTTGGCTATGTCCTCTGGACTCCGCTGTTCTAATCTTTTAATAGATTGTCACATGTCCAGCAGATAAGCAATCTGTCTGGGGCCCCGATCTTTCTTGCTCCTATAAATTCTGTGTTTAGAAAAGCTCTCTCAATAAGCAGTTGCCCAGAAGCCCTTATCCGTGAAGAAGATGGAAAGGAACCCTAGACCTGCCCACCCTCCAGGGATTGCATGTCTAATCTGTAATGTTGTCCACAGTGAATGTATGAGTCATTGGAGAAAAGGGATGGACAAAAGAAGCCATAGGGAGACTAATGGAAAAATGATGAGAATTAGGATTCTTGAGGTGACCAAAGCCTTAGGGAGACCTCAGAGGTGAAAGCAATGAGCTATTCTTCAGGAAATCCATCACTCTGAGGAACAAGAAAGATTTATTTTCAGCTGTCATGGCTGCATAAGATCCACATGAGAAAAAAATCCTCTAATGCTATTGGAGCCATAATAAAAAAAGTTAATCAGTCACATAGATATACCTTAATGGTAAACAGCTTTAACCTTTTGCATGGATTTTATGGCTGAAATACAAACTTTGGGTTGGGTCTTGTCAGAAACAAAATATCATAGACAAATTTTTCTCAAGCACGTTTCATAGTGTCAAAGCAACGTGCGAGTTTAGAAAAGGTATGAAAATGGAGGCTTAATATACTTGGGAAACAGGAATGCTTATTAAAGCAGCTAGATTGGTAATTCCCCCCTTTCTTTTTTATTAAAGCACAAGGATGGCTGTTTTCTTTCACAATGACATAAAATTATCAGGTTCAGATCAATGATTACATAGGAAGTCAGCGACAGGTGTGCAATGCCAGGTGTGCCCACTGCCGGGGAGAGGGACAGGGAGCTGCTGGCGAGGCCAGTGATAATCACACTTGAGTTTGAGATTGGGGTGACATGGTTTCCACTCTGTTTTGTACGACCCACAGGTATAAAAATAAGAAATCGTGTCAAAAGGGATCAGAAGCAGAACACCAAGTAATAGTTTCAGTTTTAAATACTTATAGATTAGTTCTTATTTTTTGCCAGCTGCAAAGGTATAGAATATATACTTTAGTCTTTGTTTCATTTTAAGGGAGGAATGGGGACTATTTTATGTGATAGTCTTTATTTGCTATATTGGGATCAGAAATAATCTTGACATTCTCTTGGGCTCTTTACCTACCCTACACAAACAACCACCCCTGGCCGGCTAGCTGAGTGATCACAGGTAAAAACCACCATGTGCGAGTCACCTTGCCTGGATCGAGTACCAGGACCACATAATGCCAAGAAATCTAGTAGTTTGAAATACATCACTTTTCAACCATTATTGTCTTCAGCAGGCAGGAAACAATTTATATATAACAGCCATTGCATGCTGTGGGACTGCATTTACAGCTCCAAGAGCCAGGCCTAGAGGAAATGAGGGAGTGATTTTTAAAAATATATATATTTTTATTGATTTTTTACAGAGCGGAAGAGAGAGGGATAGAGAGCCAGAAACATCGATGAGAGAGAAACATTGATCAGCTGCCTCCTGCACACTCCCAACTGGGGATGTGCCCGCAACCAAGGTAGATACCCTTGACCGGAATCGAACCCGGGACCCTTTAGTCCGCAGGACGACGCTCCATCCACTGATCCAAACCGGCCAGGGTAGGCAGTGATTTTTGTAGAGACCAGAACCTTCCAGATGAACGAATTGGACTCTGTTTTTTTGTGAAGAAAGACATCATTTTTTGTTTGTTTGTTTTCTTTGAATGTGGTTTTGTTTGGTTTTGGGGGTGAGGGAAGGTTAAGAAGAGTTTACTTATTGTGCTCAAAGTAATGTGGAACATTGCTGAATCTCGCATAACTGAAAGTTCACATTTTGTTTTTGTTTGCTGCCTACTTAATCTAAAAAAACATACATACCCACGAACTGTTCCTTGGAGCACACTAACCCCTTTCCCTCTGAGAAGCCGTTAGCCATCCCCGTCCTGTCCTGGGGCTTGCCACTGTGTTACCTGTGCCTGAGGAGAAGCGTTCTTACCTAGCCCAGAGCAGAGTGAAATCTTAGCAAGAAATACTGATGATCAAAGGGTGTGAAATGAAGACTTGGGGATTGATATCAACTGGAACTGCCCACCACACCATGGATTTGTCTCAAAAAGTGAGTTGTTTGATCACTTGCTCTTGCCTGAGAACTATGAAAATCCTCGCCCTTTGATCAGAGCTCCTCTTGCCTAATCCTAGTGATAGGACCTATCCCCGGCACTCAATGCCAGCAAAGGAGTGCACTGATTTGCTTTTCACATGAAAGCTGGAGGGGAACAAATCCTCAACTTGCAGTGCTCTTACTCTGAAAGCCTACTGAACCAGTGGTTTTGCTTTTCTGAGTTGTAAAAGTAAATTAAATTAAATTAACCACAGAAGAAAGAATGTATAAATATATGACAGCATGCACTACACTTTAAAAATATATCCCAGCCCTAACCAGTTTGGCTCAGTGAATAGAGCATCAGCCTGTGGACTCAAGGGTCCCAAGTTCGATTCCGGTCAAGGGCATGTACCTTGGTTGCGGGCACATCCCCAGTGGGGAGTATGCAGGAGGCGGCTGATCAATGTTTCTCTCTCATTAATGTTTCTAACTCTCTATCCTTCTCCCTTCCCCTCTGTAAAAAAAATCAATAAAATATATAAATATATATATATATATATATATATATATATATATATATATATATATATCCCAGCAGATGGATGGATATGCAGAAAAGCAAGAATAATAAAATGATACTGGTATAATCTAGGTAGTAAGTATTCAGGTGCTCACTATACAATTTGTTTAACTTTTCTGTCTATTTGAAACTTTTCATGATAAAATATTGGAAGAAATATGTAAGGTGCATACCTGATAATAAATGTGTATGCTTAAGAAAATTACTCAACAACATCAGATTGAGTAATTTCAGTGGATATTTGTGTGGAAGAATTCTCATCTTTGGAAAACTTGGAAAATAAAAACTACTTTTAAGAAACTTCATAAACTCCTAAGTTATTCTCTTATAGATCAAGGGCCACCCTAAGGACAGGGAAGCCAGCATTTAGGAGGGACTGGGAGGCTACAGGGGAAATGGTGTTATGCATCACTGCCATTTTATTACCCAACTAATATGTAAATGGGAATATCTACTTTCTCAGTTAGATTTAGCCTTAAAGTAAAAAAAGTTACTACATATATAGACATATGCATATGACTTAAAACATAGTTTAAAATGCATCAACGTATTTGTTGTCCTTTGTATTTCTTTTTTTACCCAGCAATATACCTTCAGAACTGACTTGATTGCCATATGTCATGTTTGCCTATGCCTGGCCCAGAAAATTGCACCCCGTGGCTATTTTGTTTTATTCTAATACGATCACTGCTGGAGGGGAGAGCACAGCTGTTAATGTCTCTTAAAAGGAAAAACAATGTTTTTGAAAAATTCCAGACTTAACAAGCCCCTCTGTAAATGATTCCCCGTAACAATGACTTTTCCCTTCAGAAAGTTGATTTCTTCCAAATGTAAGAAAAATAAAAGATCTGAAATTTGTCTTTTTAGCTGGTAAGGTGATTACTTTTTATTTGAAAGGTCAGTCCAGGGCGTTCAGGAGTAACTCCTCTTTCTCCCTTATTCCTGTTTCTTTGGCTCCTAGAGCAGTAGTGTTTGTGCCTGTGCTGATACTGTGCGTATTAAAAAGGGGGGTGGGGGCGCAGGTGATGTGAGACCAAAATGATATGATGTCAAAGAACTGAGGAACTTAATATTACAAGGGAGCACCAAGAGGAAAGGAGCATATTAAATGCAATAAACAAAGCATTCATTCCACCTTTCCAGCATGCTTGCCACAAGGGACATAAGCAATAACTATAGCACGAATCTCTACATTTTTTAAAAAAGCTTTTATTCTTCCAGATACAGAATAAAAGGAAGGGTAAAGCCCTGATCCGGTCATTTCTCTGCAAAGTAGACTTCAAGTGCATCTTTTCCACGGCAATTTCAGGCCTCTCTGCAGCAGTCACGTTTTGTTTACTTTTTTATTATGAAAGCAATGTATTCTCACATCAAAGAGTGCTCCCAGGTACAAAGAAAACACAGAGACCATGCATAATTCCACCCCCAGAGGGCAGGACCTTCACATTTGCTATATATCCTTCTAGGTTTTTATTCTATAAATATATATTACATAATTGAAAATCTTAAAAGAGAGGCATGCAGTTTTTCTCCTACATGACTTTGTTCTTACTTTCTTGCTTCATGAATTATCTCCCCTTACCCTCTGGAATCTACATTTTCCCTTCTTTACCAGTTTCTTCTTGAACTATACTCAATACCTTTACACAAAGGGACAGGGGACTATAGTGACTTTTGCAGCAATTTTTCCCTGTGCTGCTTTTTTTTTTACAATGCAGGAGTGAGGAAAACTTCTTTTCCCTATTTATGTATTTGCTTTTATCTTTATTGTTGGAAATATTACAGATGTCCTCCTTTTTCCCCCATTGACCCCTTCTAGACCACACGTGAGCCAGCCCTTCACCACCCTATTGTCTGTGTCCATGGGTTATGCATATGTGCATACAATTTCTTTGGTAATCTCTTCCCATCCACCCAACCAACTCTGCCTTTCCTCTGAGGTTCGACAGTCTGTTCCATGCTTCTATGTCTCTGGATCTATTTTGTTCATCAGTTTGTTTTGTTCATTAGATTCCAAATATGAGTGAGATCATGTGATACTATATTACTCATCTTTCATTCTTGCTCCCTCTTTTTCCTTCTTTTTTTTTTTTTTTAACGGTGGGAAGAGCACTTACCCTGAGATCTATCTTAACAAATTTTTCCTCTTTTTAGTCAAGCTTTCCTAAAGAAGGTAAGTCCTCTTTCACTATCTTACTCTCTTACTGCCACTGTATTCATTAATTTACTCTAATTTTGGTTCCATCTTTACAAATTCTTCTGTTTCTAGTCCTTGAAGACTTCCAAAATGTCAAATATAATTCTTACTTACCCTTTCTTTTTTTTTAAATATATTTTATTGATTTTTTGCAGAGAGGAAGGGAGAAGGATAGAAAGTCAGAAACATCGATGAGAGAGAAACATCGATCAGCTGCCTCCTGCACACTCCCTACTGGGGATGTGCCCGCAACCAAGGTACATGCCCTTGACCGGAATCGAACCTGGGACCCTTATAGTCCGCAGGCTAATGCTCTTTCCACTGTGCCACACCGGCCAGGGCGCTTACTTACCCTTTCATCAGGATTCGACTCTGAAAGGAATCTTAGGGATAAAATAGGCAAGGTTTGGGAGTTTCAGTCATAAAGAAGGTCCGTGGGGGAGGAAGGCATAGGTGAGGGCTTAGAGCTCCCAGAATTCATACATTCACAGAGAGCAAAAATGTGCCACAGGATAAGGGGTGAGGAAGACATTCACAGGAGAGAAAGAAACACCACAAAGTGTGGGTGAAAATGAAACTTTTACAGAGATAGGGAAATGTTGACCAATGGCAGAAAGAGGAAAACAGATTTTCACAGCAGATAGAGAAATGTTACAAGTAAGGGGGAGAGAGAGTGGGGGGCACCACATTGGTTTTGGGCTTTGAAGCGGATATTCTGCAAAAAGAGTGACCAATTAGAAAAGCATAGGATCATAAAGTGAGGAAGGGATCCAACTAGAAGGGAGCATGAAGGGACAAAGAACTATAGCCTTGATAAGCCTTAGAAAAAAGGAGTTTGGTGAGACTCCCTCCCTACATGGGAGTCTGTATTTGCTTCCAATAAATTTCCGTCCTTTTCACCTGTCACCTTTTGTCCTTGGGTTCATTCTTCGAATCCATCTGGACAAGAACCCGGAAAAGAAATCACCTGTGCACTCCGCTCAGAAAAACACCCCGAATCAACACTATCCACGGTTTTTTCCTTGGACTGCATTCTCCAGGATCTTCTACACCTTTCAACACTTCACTCAGCCTCCTTCACTGGCTTTCCTTTGGCCCCTTCTTCACATTTAACGTTCTCCAGGACTATGGCCTTAGTCCTCATCTCTTTGACTCTGTTTTCTTCTTTAAGTAGTTGGTCCATGTCTGTAATTTTGATTATCCCTAGCAATCCACGTGTCCTACCTTATCTCTCTCTTCGAAGATATAGACCTGTATTTCCAAATGGTGGACTGGATCTTTCCATGTGGATGAACTAAAGACACCACAAACTCAGCACATCATCTCCTTTCCCAATTCCTCCTCCTTCTCACTGACACTCTATTCAGAAGAGACGCCATTTAACAGCTGTAATAGTGTAAATAACAGCAAAGACATTTAAAAAAATATACTTCATGCAAACTTGACCACTAAAAGAAATAATGATTGCATTTATTTTGACGTCTGTAGTCAGTCACAAATTGCATTTGGGGCTAATTCATACAATTAGCTCTACAAAAGGACTGCTAAAGAATTTGATAAGTAGGAATCCATTGGTGATTGTCAAGCATCCAATTACAATCCATTGCAGTCTGATTGTGATTGGTGGAGAACTGAGGAGAAGAGAGCTGCTGCTAGTAGGAGCGGACCACTCTTTCAAGTTTGACAGTGAAGAGATAAGAGAGAGTAAATGAGTGTCTTCAGGGTAGCGACTTTCCACAGTATGCCATGGCAGGCACACTGGTGTGTCTCAAGAATATTTTTTTTTAATTGTTGACATTATTACAGGTTTCCTCCATTCTTCCTCCTTTTATGCCACAAGAATTTTTAAAATGCGCAACACCTGACTATTTGTCAGAGGCACTGACCTCTTTTCTCTTAGATTGTCAAATTAAAAAATGACAACAGCCAACACAGCAATAGCCATCTGGTGTGAATGAATCAAAATTATATCTTATATTTTTTTGTCAGATCATCAAAAATATATATTTTTGGGTGTGCCGCAGAATTTTAGTAATTAGTTTATGTGTGCCATGACATGAAAAGGGTTGAAAACCCCTGCTTTAGGGGAAAGCAGATGTGAGGAAGTCATCTTTCAGGACGGGGAAAACTAAACAGTTTTGCAGCCTGCAGGTAGGAAGGTGGTGGGGGAGGGATTAAAGCTAGGGAAAATGAGAAGATAGCACCTGAGTACTGACAACGATGAAGAAGACAGTAGGGAGGTCTCTGTACTTTGTGTGCACAGTCTCTGTGTAACATTTGCTTTAATAAATTAGGCCTATTTATCATTCATTGGAGTACTGAATAAACAATAGTAAACATTTTTAATATTTACATGTGATCTTTAACCTTGACATTTATTTTGACATCTGTATAAGTTAGGCAAAAATTGCAGTTGTGGCAAATTTGTACAATTAACTCAATCATGTGTTCCTTTTTCCTTTCAAAATTTCCTTCATATATTCCACTCCTAATGAGTATGAAGAATCCTTTTAATTCAACCCAGACACAAGTAGCATCTTTCAATTAATACTATTACGTTTTAATAAAACCCTATTCCAAAATTGAACATTAGGGTGCTTCATATTTCAGGTCTCTAGCCCACCAAATTATCTTGTTGTTTTGTTGTTACTTGAAAAGTTTTCTTATGTAATACATTCTGTATCTGCGACCATATATTGTCTTCCTATACAGTTTCCAAGTCTTATGGTTTATTTAAGTCAAGTGAATAAACCTAGCTTTCTGTTCTACTTTTGTGGAGGAGAGAATGAAGGGGTGGGAAGCAAAAGGAAAACAGGGCTAAGGAGAGATGGTGGAATGTCTGCAGAGAGGGGAGCTAGTGTCATTGTCCTTAAGAAAACTACAGATATGATTCAGGGCTATTAAGAAAGTTATTAATACCAAGAAGGAACTAGAAAGTCCTCCTTCCAGTTACTCAGAAAGGATTTAGAATCAGAAAGGGAAGATGGGAGATAACGATGCTTGGTGTTTCAGAGATGGGACACATATCTCCAGCTAAAAGCTTCTTGCAGGGAATGAGGCATTGTTGGCAAATGAGAGTATTTCCCTTGTGTCTTTCCTCACTTTTCCCACCTCAAAGTCTTCCCTGTTTTAGCTCCACTGCACAACACTCCCTCCTGAAGGGCACTTAGGTGAGCAGTGCACAAAATCGCTGGCAGGCAGCATGCTGAGGCTGAGGTGGAAAGGGGCCTACAACCTCACTGCCTCAGAGGCCAGGGGAGGTGGGAGGAGCACAGGAAGTGATTGCCCTCGGGCTTCTCCTCCCACAGAAGCCCTGCCTCCTCAGTCTCTCAGGCTGGGAGAGTGGAGAGGTCAGCTTTCTTTCTCCTTCTAGTTCAGTCCTTTGGCTTATGGGAGAGACCACGCAGAAAGCGCAGAAAGCGATGGAGTTGCTTTCTGTGCTCAACAAAAGTGCTTAGATAGAAGACAGGGACTCCCGGCTGGGAGGAGGGAGGCGAGCTGAAGATCCCTGCCAGGGCTGGCTCATCTAAGCCGTCAAAGTGGGAGCTGAGTGCTTGAAAGAGGATTGTGCCCGTACTAGAAATAAGCAGTAAGTGAGCGAATAACCATCCTGGTGTAGCAAAGGCTTAATTCCCCTGGGGTTATGGGGTGAACTGGGAAATGTTGCTTAACTCTAGAGTAAAACTGTAAGAAATCTGACTGCGTACAGTTGTGTGCTGTTCGGAGACTAGGGGTTTAAATACAGAATCAGAGCTCCAAATTCCTCCTCCCACTTTTGGAAAATGCCATCTTCTGCTTTCAGTAGTTGGGGCTATGGTCTCCTTTTCTGACCGCGCCTCTTGCCAGGAAAATTTACTACTATACCAGATAAAGAGTTGGGATTAAATTGGAAAGGTGGGATGCTGGTTTTGGCAGAAACTGCAACCCTGAATTATGTTCTATGAATTTGCATATTTTTATATCAATTAACACTAATTTGCTAATCATAAGAAAGTCTGGGGTGGAGCATTAAAAAGGAAAAGCTGAGAGCTTTTAGGACAAAGAGGCTGAGTAGTCCTTATGGGTGGGATGAGATATAAAAATGCATATAATTAATAATAGGTTTGTTGTTTTTTAAAGCATTAAATTAGAACAGCAGAGAACATTGTGTTTGGATAAAAATTAGTAAGAAAATAAGAAATTTTTGTTTCAATGACTTTTTGTGCTAGCTTAAGTTTTCACAATGTTTACAAAGGCAAGACAATGATTCAGGGATACTTCCATTATTGCCATACATTATAAATACTATTGCTGGGCAAGATCTGTGGTTCTCTGCTCAGCAAGTTCTGGCAATGAAGCCACTGCCTCTGGTGCAAAGAATTCTGGGATGTCTGACAGTGACATGGATGGAAGGACCCACATTCCATCTCTACTTAATGTCCTTTTGTCCAGAAATCGAGTCATGCAAATGAGCTACTTGGTACGTATACGGATCAATATTTGGAAAAGCATTTCTAAACGTTTTGCATTCGAGGGTCTCTGGACAATATCCTATGGCAACCAGGGGACTAAAAGGATGTAAAAGCCAAGTGATAGGAAGGAAGTCAGCTTGGTTGAAACCACCCTTGTTCTCTTTGTTTTCCATTAATCCTGAAATGGTTCCTCAAATGAGGACAAGAATAACAATAGAGAGGACTGTGCCATCTGTTCTGTTCTAAGTGGCCAAATTCGTTAATATATGAATGAGACTATATTTATGCATCCTAATACTTGAAGATTCAGAAATCTCTTTATTACACACATGAAAACACACACACACAACAACAACAACAACAACAACAACAACCACCCAGAAAAATAGTGGGTACATTTATTGAAGAGGAAATGTGGAAATCTGGTTTTGAAATGTTATTGGGGGCAGGAGGGGGGGGGGAACAAGAGTCATGTCCCACACTGTAAACAGATTTATGTCGGGTTTCATGAAGGATATCATTTCCTCTCCCAATGAGATGGGGATTCTAATATGGTATAGTAGGTGCAAACATAAGAAACATTTTTAATTCCCTTAATTCTAGTCAATGTAGCTAATACCTAAAGAAGGAGTTCTTTTTTAAAAAATAATAACTTTGAAATATAGCTAACTGTATAGCAATTTTTTTTCTTTTCCTTTTGGTACTGGTCCTCTATAGAGGTTTATAATTTCCGAAATTAGGAAGAAATATGTCATTTCTGGCATTCCCATCAGCAGGGCATTGCAGAAAGAATAAAAAAAGACTCAGATAAATGATCTTTTTCCTATCAGCACAACAGTAAGATGGTTGTCATGATCTATATCCTTTTCTGATGTTAGAATTTTTTCTATGGGGTAGGTAGATGGAGAATGGTCATTGGGGGAGAAATGACAAAATGCTAATTCATTTTTAAAGATGGTCTGTACTCTTCTAACTTTCTAAACAAATTCTGAAAGTTATTTATCTTTTTAAAATTATTTCTGAGTTGTTTTTACAATGTTAGTTTTTATTTGATTTATAAGCAAATGTGTAAAATCTAAAGATTTGTTATCTGAGTTTTAGGATACGGGTCTTATTCTTAAATATATATAAAGGATTAAAATAAAACATTTAATAGTTGAAGTCTTAAGCCTAGTATTACTAACTGCAGTTTTGACCTTTAAGAAAAATGTGCTCAGACTCCTAAAGGAATTACTTATATTAAAGTATTAAAGAATCTTTTCTAAAACTACAGAATTTTAAAAAAAGAAGCATAACAATATTCAGAGAAGAATAAAGATGTAATTTGTATGGAAGAGGCTAAGCAAAAAATACTTAATGAGTAACTATAAACGAACAGTTTAACAATAAAACATTTGCTATTGTCCATGAGAAACTGACATGAAGAATAATGTATTATGACTAGGGAACAGGGCTAAGTAAACTTTATCTTTTAAAAGTATTAAGTGGGTTTTAGATTATTAATGGAAACAAACTGATGATTTAAAATTATTCTTTCACAAGAAAAGTAAAGAAAAAGGATATGGAAAACTAAGCAGTGACGAAGACCTCGAGATAATTGTTGATCAAAAGCAGGTAAGTGAATGCTTACATACATTTTCTACTGTTTCACTGTGACAACTGAAGCCTTTGAGCATTCAGCCCTGCCCTGACTGAGGAGGCCTGTCTAACGGAGGCCTGACTAATAAGATAGATTTTGAGAGCTAAGCTTCCCCCTGTGATGCCTCTCATCCACTGACTTTTGTATATCAGAGAGTAAGAATGGTGAAAAATAAAGCAGAACAAGAAAAGAGAACTTTTGGAAAATTAAAAGCCCCCTTTGAAAAATGAATCAAAACAACAATGATAATTTGGTTAGCAAAATAGATTTAAGCAAGAATCAGAAAGTATATTTTTTTGAAAATGAGAAATGCTGCCCTTAGTGTAAAACAATGAATATGATTTAGGGAGAGGGAGACAAAAGACTTTAAAAAAAAAACTGAAAAGTTTAAAATCTGTCTATAGATAGATGGATTACCCAATTTAGTTTCTCAGCTAGTCTTCAGTAAATTTAGAGATGATGCTTAAAAAACAAAATGAAGCTATTTAATACCTGTAATACTGCCTGTAATTTGAGAAATATTTAGCTTGGGTTTTATATGGGCCCATGAAGTGAAATGAAAACTGCTTAATAGACCAAAAACAATGACACACCAGGTAATGGCAGGTATCCAGCTTATGCCACTGAATTGGCATTAGCCCCTAACGTCTTTGTTAATTGTCGGGGAAACAAGCTAACTGCACATCCACTTAATGTGTAGGTGGCATTGATTCTGAGGGTGACGTAAGCTCAGGTGGAGATGAATGCTCCAAATGGATCTGAGCAGATGAAGAAGTTAGAAAGACAGCGAGCTACAGAAAGGCAAGTTGAACTTGGACAATTTCCTAATTGTGCATTTGTTTTGCATCGTGGTGATTGCATACAAGGAGCAATTGCGTATATTTCTGAAAAGGAAAAATGACCACCGGAAAATAGCAACCAGAAACAGTTAACGTAGAGACTTGCTTGTCAGAGCTGGAGTAACTGAGGTAACTGAGGTAATCTGGGAAAAACTGGCCAAATAACCTCCATAAACAACCTGCAGGTTTTTCTTGCCTTCTCTTCGCTTTCTGGCTCCTGAGTAATATATGGGAGGGCGAGGGGGAGAGAGTGTTTGGCCCTGTATTTCTACTTAGTGCCAAATTGTCCGTTTAGCTAATAAGGTAAGTGGGACTGGAGCCTGAGTGCTCCACCGGGCTGTGAGGTCTCATTTGAACTATGCCAGAATCATTATTTGGGGCGTGCAACCTCCATCTCCCACAGCCTGGCATTCTGATCAAAGGACCAGCCCTACATGGTGAACGCTGCCATTCAGCATGTGATGAGCATATACATGTCTCTGCGTGCTCTATTAAAACAAAAAGTTATTACTTAATTTCTTTCCTAATCAGGTGGCAGGTAAAGTCTTACTTTTTCTTTGTATTTCTTTACTTCCATCCTACCCCAAGGCTGCTTTTCTTTCTTTCCCTCCCCAAAGGTTCTTTTTGTTTTTAACTGAATTTGGGGGTTCCAAAAACTGTCAAATTGTCCATGAAGATCTTCGGAGTGAAAAGCCCAAGGGAGTCATGGTTCTTTTTATCTCATGGTACCTTCCATAAAACTTATGCTGAGGTGCCCAAATGTGTTTCCCTAACTGATAAGGAAGCTTCAAAGTGAGCGAGAGATAGAGATAGAGATAGAGAGAGAGAGAGAGAGAGAGAGAGAGAGAGACCTACTTTACTGCTTTTTGAGAGAGAGAGAGAGAGAGAGAGAGAGAGAGAGAGAGAGAGACCTATTTTACTGCTTTTTGAGAGAGAGAGAGAGAGAGAGAGAGAGAGACCTACTTTACTGCTTTTTCAGAAAACAGCACTTTCCATACCTGAATCAAAGGAGGGGGAGTTTTATTGGTGCAGTCATTGTTTGCCTCTGTGGTTATCACATTTCCTCTGGTGTCATTGTGCTTGTTGGCACCAGCTGGCAGGGGCCTAGCTTTGCTGAATCATTCATGTCAAACATGTTTCAAAAGATGAGTAATTATGAATATGACTTGGCATTCGTGTTTGCTGTTGACTCTAAGACTAGTTCTTCCTTTTGGGGCAGTTTATTTAATGTTGATGTTGTGAGTAAATGCCAGGTCGGACCAATGACAGCGTTGCTATCTATAAGTAAAATGTTTGAGAAAACACTCTAATTAGTCTTTATAATTCTATACAAAATTCTTCCTGAATTTAAGAGATCAACTTTAAAGGTATGTGTGTAAAATGCATGTTTAATATTGCTTCATCTCATAGATTATATATATTGTTTATCTGTATATTGTTTTATGTATTGATATATTATATTACATATAATACATATTATTTATATACATAGTATATATACACATGCTATTGGAGAAGAATCTTAATGTTCAATTTATTCTTCCTATCTTTTCAGAAACAGGCTAGAAATATGTTAGTCAATCTTCATACAATTGCAAATAGCTTTTTCAGTAAATGCCAAAAATCTAAAGATTTTAAAAAGCAGTTTGAGGCTGTGATGGGCAGAAGTCTACTAATCTCATTAAATCTGTCCTTCAGAAGCTGTCACTGTACAAATGCTGTGCAAGCTATGTGCCATTTTATCAGCCGTGCAAGCCAGGTACTTCCACAGAAAGCCCACAATTTTGCTTATATAAGCAAATTAATAACAGAAGCAGCACAGAGTATGTGCATTTTGTTCTCCCGGCTGCCCACATTCAAGGGGATAAAGGTTATTTCTGTGTTATTTCTGCATAAGAACAGTAATTTTGAAAATGTCTAAAGTTTTATTGTTAAATGGTAATATTGTGCTTCTTCGTAAAATGTTATTGGCAAAGTTTATTTGAGGTGCATATAAAACATTTCACAAAATTCTTAGATTAGTGTTGATATACTCAAATAATAGGTGACATAATATGTAATCACACACACACACACACACACACAGTCATTTAAATATAAATGTGTTACACTGTCATCAGAGTCCATATTTTCCACAAGAAAATCCTGGGTTTTTTTTTTTTTTTAATATCTTTTTATTGACTTTAGAGAGAGGAAGGGAGAGGAAGAGAGAGAGAAATATCGGTGATGAGAGAGAATCATTGATCAGCTGCCTCCTGCACATCCACACTTGGGATCCACAACCTGGGCATATGCCCTGACTAGATTGAACTGTGACCTCCTGGTTCATGGGTTAACCCTCAACCACTGAGCCATACCAGCAGGGCCCTAAAGCTTTTAAACTCGAAGTCTAGGAAAGTAATCAAAGGAAACATATTGGATTAAAGTCTTATTGACTCTAAAATCCAGCTGTTTATTGTAATTACATGTACAAATATAATTATTATATATAAATTATCTATATTTATAAAAGCCTAAGCAACTGAATGACCAAATGACCAGTTGACTGATAGCTATGACACACACTAACCACTAGGGGGCAGATGCTCAATGCAGGAGCTGCCCCCTGGTGCTCAGTGTGTTTTCACAGCCAACCTCCTGCAGCCCTTCCCCCTGGCCAACCTCCTGTGACCCCGATCGGCTCACGAATTTGTGCCCCAGGCCTCTAGTAATATATAAAATTAATGAACTATTGCTTTCTAGAATAAATATTAAAAGAAAAATGTATATACTTTGGATCACTTTTGTTATTTATTTAAATATTATCTCCTGATTGGCAGGGGTAGATCTTGTTGAAGAATAGGTTTCATGCACCATGAGTTTCCTTTTCCAAGTTACTGAGATTTCAGAGGTGGGATTAAAAACATTAACCACTTTGAATAAACAATAAATTCATTATGTTTTAAATTACTATTTTTAATTAGAGCCCATTTCATTCAAGGTTTATAATATGCTGAACCTAAATAGCTTTTTTTCTAAAATGTTCTCAAATTCCAAGTAGACTTAAGGGAGGTAACAAAGACCAACACAGAATTATAGAATATGATGATTATATGAAGGATATACTTACAAGTTCAAGTATTTCAGAAATAGGTTTGACAATCTAGTGGATCTGGTTGATTATAGGACTCAGCATTGCAGCAGCGTATTCTTTAGTGCAAAGTGTCAAATGTCATAAGGGGAACAAGAAACTGAACATAGATGAGAGCAGTGGTTCTCAAAAGTTAGCAGCCTCAGAAACCACTGGGCAGCTTGTTGGAGCACAGAGTGCCAGGCCCAGCCTCAGTTTCCAGTTCTGTAGGTCTGGGGTGAGGCCAAAGAATTTTCATTTCTAAGTCCCCAGCTCCCACTACTGAACCACACGTTGAGGCCCACTGAGTCAAAGGAGATAATTATTGTAGTTCTAAAGAGAAAACAACACATATGACTTGTGATAAATTTGACATTGTTTAACTGGGCATTACCTGGAAATCTAAAACCCAGAATTCACAGTTGCCTTTAAAGACCCAGATTTCCAATCTGACTGAATTCCACTTGGTAGCCTTGTGCTCTCGAACCTTCTCTAATCTGTAAAATAATACTTTGCTCTTTCTATCTCCTACCTGTTCTCTGAGGTAAAATTTGTAACAGTACTCTGTTAACTGTAGATCATTGTCATTTTAATTAGCTAGTCATTACCACCTGTATTCATTTACCTCACCTGCCATAACAAAATACCATAAACTGGGTACTTAAATGATAGGCATTCATTTCTCCCAGTTCTGGAGGCTGGGAAGTCCAAGATCAAGACACTGGCCCATCCTGAAGGTTCCAGGCAAGAGCCTCTTTCTGACTGCCTTCTCTCTCTCTCTCTCTCTCTCTCTCTCTCTCTCTCTCTCTCTCTCTCTCTATCTCTCTCTCTCTCTCTCGTCACGTGGCAGAGAGAGACCTCTGGTGTCTCCTTCTGTTTTATTGGGGCCTGACCCTTATGACCTCATCTAACCACCTCACGGGTCCTGTCTCCAAATACAGAGTTTTAGGGTTAGGCTTTCACAGGAACATTGAGACCGAGGAAGGTGAATCAAGATACCTTGGGTCTCTGGTCAGGTGCCGAGAGAGTACTGGAAGCCAGCCCTCCCAGCACTGTCATTTCACACAGCTCCTCTACTGTCGCCCATTACCGGTCATCCCATACATGTCTTAAAAAGCTGGTTTGTTTCAGTGCTCTAATTATATAAAATATAACAATCTACTAGGAATTATTATAATTGGCCAATATTTATTTGTCAAACCCTCACTGGGACAACCTTCTCCTCACAGTTCTTAACTGTTTATTTCCCTCTTGGCCCCTGTGGTTTTGACAAAAGAGAAATGCCCTTGATAGCAAAGGTATACAGAATTACAGCTAAAAGGTTTTGTTGACATCTACTTGCTTCTTCCCTTCCCTTCACAGCCTCTGTTGGGAGTGCCTCTCACCGGGCATGAGAAGCACCGGGGAGAGAGACAACACATACTTTTCTTAGTCCAAAACCTTTCCACGAGTGTCCTTTTAAATGTGTAAGAGAAGCTTACACAGAAAGCCAAGGAAACTAGGATTTCTGTGATCTTTTCCTGAAGGAAAGTAAGACACAAACTAGAGCCATCCCTTGTTGTTTCTAGTAGCAAGTAAGCCTTTGAGTAGGATAGCAGTGCTGTCCTAGTGGTCCTTGTGGGAATGGGTCCTCAAGAGGAAAATACAGGTCAACATGAAGTAAAAATGGAATAATAAGAAACACAGATTAATGGGAGGCAATATCCACTTCCTTCTGGTGCCAGCGGAGTGTGATCATACCCGCACCGAAGCTGCCGCGCGGAGTCTCACTCCTGAGCAGTAAAAGGGATGCGGGTGATCTGTTTCTCTGCCTTGTTGTACTCAGCACCATCTGGCCAGTACTCTTTGCCATATCAATGCAGTGACTTAATCCAAATATAATTCAGATGCCATTTACCTCTTAGGAGACTTACAAAGCATGAATGTCCTATGTTAACACCTGCCTCTCAGTGTCATCTCTACTGCTTTCCCTGGGTACCTTCTTGGAACTCTATACTCAGTCACCAAGAACAGAAAACACTTCTCAAGGTGCCGAAGGCGACAACCTGGAGGTTCTGAGCCCATTTACTCTGAGTCATGGGAAGAACAAAACACCTTATGCAGTATACTCATAGCAGACAAAGGCTCATTAGCATTTTCCTCAGGAAAGAGTGATAGATGAGCAATGGTGCAATGGATAAAAGCCTGAAACTGTTCAAATTTGCTGTCTATCTGAAATCTGCATTGGTGTAAACAAAAATATTCACGACCATAGCCCAGTCAATGCTGTCTTGTCTGTGAGGCTATTGATCATCAATAAATATTGCACAAGCAAGGGGGAAAGTTTTCCACTAGGTTAAGGTGAAATATTACTGGAATAAAGCATGATCACTCTGTGTTTTATTCCTAAATAGTCTTCATTTGTATCAAGTAATATAAAAATAAATGAGTGATGTAATTTTGGAGAAAAAATCAGACTATCTTACTTTACATTCCTCCTCCCCGCCCCCCCACCCCCATTCAATGTAGTGTACTTATTCCCGTAAGTATCACCTGACTCCAGGAAGATCAGCAAGGGGCAGGCCTAACATCTCAATTTCAGACTGAGGTCTGAAGGTAGAAGGCCAGAAGATGTAGAGGGTCATGCATAGAATGATAGAGGCAGGCAAGAAAGAGCTGAAGAGGAGGCCATTTCTAGCCTTGGCTTCACCACTTATTATACAGAAAACCTTGCCCTAACCTGTTTGGCTCAGTGGACAGAATGTCGGCCTGTGGACTCAAGGGTCCCGGGTTCAATTCTGGTCAAGGACATGTACCTTGGTTGCAGGCACATCCCCAGTGGGAGATGTGCAGGAAGCAGCTGATTGATGTTTCTCTCTCATCGATGTTTCTAGCTCTCTATTCCTCTCTCTTCCTCTCTGTGAAAAATCAAATATATATAAGAAAACCTTGGAGGGAGCAATTTAGGTTCTCTGAGTTCCTTTCTTAATCTGCAAAATGAAATACTACCCTCTGGCTCAGATGTCTGCTGTAATGTTCAAACGGGATGGCCTTCAGGGGTGCCTGGCATAGCCTCCTTTGATCAGAGCCAAGGCTACTCTTCAGGATCACCCTGTTTTGTCTTACACTCTGTCCAACAGCAACTCAAGCTTCCTGCACGATGAGTTGGACACCGTTGCTGCAACATTAGGTTTTCACTTCGTTCATTCTGACGGTTTCACTATTGAGTATTCTGCATGCCTTCTGCAGGACACTGTCAGTACACTTGGGGCTGCTGGCTCCTCCGTCATGGCACATGTGTGACATCCTGAGTACAGCAAGGATGTTACAGAGCAGTTAAGAGCAGGGCCTTCACAGTCAAGAATCGGGATTAAAACTGGCTAGGACCATGTAGTAGCTGTATCACCTTAGAAAAATGAGCCCACCTCTCTGAGCCTCAGACTGCTCTACTATAAAGTGGGGGAAATACTACCTACGTCCAAAGTAACTGGGAGGATAAATAGGTTTTTGTATATAAATGCTTCGCAATGTGTGTGGCAGGTGGTAAGTGGCAGGTACTATGGTGGGTGGTGGTGGGAATTGATGGTAAAACTCATAGGTTTATTAGCCATAGAATCCTCTTGGATTTCCTCAGGACTGAGGTATAATAATCTAGACAGTAAAATCTATTCTGAGCTCATAGATACAAAACTCCCCTTGGATCAGCCTGGTACAAGAATGAGGGAAATCGACTGTGTGTAAGAAAAATAGAGAGTGAAGGGAACAGTGGCTAATATCATAACTGACCCCTCTAGAGGCGGGCAGTACCTGCCGACTCCTCCTAATTGCCATCTTGTGGAATGAGCTCAGTGTCACCATGTATACTAATTTTTCAAGAGAAGGAATCAGCTACTTTTTAAATGTTTATAGTCAATTTTAAATTTTATAACAGTGTATAGTCACGCAAAACCTTCTGGGTCTGCATTCAGCCCTGAAGTTCCCAGGTGGACACCTGTTATACTCATGAGACTCTAAGGTCAAGGAGAGTAGGAGCGGACCTGGCCTGGATGGGCCTCGGCCTTCCCCTGCTGTTTCTCTCCTGCTTTGCACACTGCCCCCAGCAGGCTACAACCTCATTGTTAATCTGATTAAAATAATAGATGTTAAGGTATAATTGTTCGGTGGCCATAAGACTCTCCAGGACGTTTAAGTACCTCAAAAGGGAACCAGTTACCTATATTGTAAAAAATCCTCATTTGATAAAATGAGTAGGGTGGATATTTATAAGCAGGAGGTATTGTTGATATTCCGCCTATTCAGGACTTTTGCAACCTTGTACTCTTGTTAACTTAGCATCTCAGTGAGTAAACAGGTACCAACACTGAGTAGCCTGCACCCAGCCTTCCTTCACACGTCCATCTTCCCCAGTTTTCCCAGCAGGAATGCAACTCACAGGCTGTTAATAATTATAATCACCAAGAGAGGCCGTGAGTTACCACCTCAAGTGCAACAAATACCCGAAATGCCACTACATGTCTTTATTTTAGGATATTGTTCAGCCTATGGTCATTACATGTGGCATAAAAGAAAAAACTGGTCTTTCAAGTTGGAAAAATATATAGGTGTTAAGTAACCTTCAAATAGCTCTTTTTTTGTTCTTTTTAAATGAATGGGGGGGACATGCTGGCAGCACGTTTAGTCACTGAGGAAAGAAACACAAAATTGAAATGACATGAGCTGACATGCTGGGTGTAAAAATGATGTGATATGTGAAAATAACAGTCAGAGACAACAATACTTGAAAAAAAGTAGACTCAGCCATTTGAAATACAACTTGAAAAGACACCCTTTCAACCTTTCATTGTGGAAGGTTTGTTGTGTTTTTAGTGGTGTGTGCGGTGGTGGGGGTCATGTTTCTGTTGTTGTTTTAAGTAGGTGAATGTGATCAATATGAGAATGGTGGTCATTAGAGCTGAAAGGAACTTCAGAAGATGATCTAAGCCAGAGGTTTTTAAATTGTGTTCTGTGGACCCCGTTCCCTATCCTTTTGAGTAGAAGGGTGTGGTCTATGTTAGTGATGCTACCTACCTCTTAGAGAACAAGTCAAGCCTATAGGTGTACAGACAAGCTTTATTTGATTAAAGCGTGCAGCTGCTAAGGTTAATTACATTGGTTGTAGTTTATTCGAAATAAGTGGGTCTCAAAGTAGGGAAGTAGCTTGACTGTGTCTCTAAGTTATTTTACAGGAAATATTAAAATGTGTGTCTGCAGCAGCGTCTAGTCTTGGACTCATTCATCTACCCCCATAACTGTCTTCCTAAATTAAGCTGCTTCTTATCCTTTCTTCTACACTCCCTCTTGTTGGTAAGCCACGCACACCAGTCAGCTAGAAAAATCTCTTGAGAGGTGTGTATTTCAAGGGCTCAGCTAAAGCTGTTCCATTTGTCTGATAGATTTTTATAGAAGGATGTTTATGTGAAATGCTTCCCCATTCTTCATCAAGAGGTTCTCACAAACTCTGTGACAAAATCCCAGTCTATGTCAGGGTGCAGATAGTAAAGATTTTAGAAGTGGAATTTGATTCTCCTATGAGTAAAATATGCTAATGAGATTCTCAGGTTCCCTCCATATTGAAGCTGACCGTTTTTCCCACCTGGATCAGGCTGAGGGGACTATGAACCGTGTCCACAGCTCAGCATCCAGCTTCCAAGTCCCTCCGTTTGTAACTGAGCTGCCAGCACTCTTGTCTAATGAACTCATGGACCACGGGTGGGATCCGCGTTTCCTGTCATCGGGGCTTTGAAAACCAGTCTTGGGAAATATTTATACTGAAACGATTTGTTACAAATTCACTGTCTAATCAATGAAAATGACAAAGAAACAGACATTTTCTTCTTATTTTAATCCTTAAACAGCAGAGAGAGTTTATAATAAACTTCCCTTCCTCCTTCTTCTGACTCAGAACCTGTCTGTGCTCTGTCATTGCTTTGACCTTGTCATTTCTGTGGTTGTGCGTGTATTTCTTCCCACCAGACTTTCCTTTCTGCTCAACACACTGTGATCCCTGTGTCTGGGAGGCGTCTCTTATTCTGACACTACATATATAAGGCTTGACAGAAACGCAGACCTGCTTTTTTTTTTTAATGCTTCCTTCCCTGTCTCCAAAACAACTCTCTAATTCTGCCATTTCCATTTTCAGTCATTAATTTTTCACATGGTCTACCCCCAAACAGAGTGAGCATTGCTTCCTTCCGATCTTGTGATCTAGGAAAAACACGTGCATTGATAAGTGATCATTCACTACAATTATTATTTATTCTTCATCATGGCATTCTTTGTGCCAAATGATCTCATTCTCAAAACATATGAATAAATGATTTATTAAGGAATGGTGAGACAATGGACCATCTCGGCTTTGTGCTGGGTGTTCTGAATAGAAAAAAACACTCATTCATCACTTGTTCTAACAAAATTATCTCATTTGTATAATTGGTGAATGATTAATGAATTCTTATTGTAGAAAAACACTGAGTTTGGAAGTCGTTTTCTTCTAGTCAAGGTTGTCCAGTTATCACTTCGTTGCACTCCTAGCTTCTGTCATTACATTTTTAATGTGGCCCTGAAATTGATGCACTGAATTTTTGTGAACTATAGACATAGTTTCTGGGGGCAGGAAAAGAGTGAGGGTGCATTCGCTAATATATTTTTTAATCCAGTTGTTTAGTGCAAGGCAAGACACGTTGAAGCTCACAAACAGGCTTAACAGGTTTTAAATTTTTAAGCTAAAGATGTAAAACCTTGAAAACTGCACTTTTTACGGAAGGGATCAACTAGTTTTTCACTATGTGAATGAACCATCTTAGCCTTCCATACAAATTCCAGGGAACGTGATTTAAAATCATACCCTGTGGGTTTATGAACCACTGCAGCCACACACGACCTGCTCCATGGGTCCCAACACTCCTTGGCTTAGTACCAGCCCAGAGATGGCGGGAACTTGATGCTTCTCACTGTCCCCCACGTAAAATGCGAACGCCTCAGGTAGGTGCAACCCCTGATGCCCTGTTATCCTCACCCAGGGCCACCGTGACTCCATGCCCCTTTCATACTGAGCACTTGGGAGCACCCCCATTGTGCAGTGCCATTTCTCCCGTTTGCCTTTTCCCTAAGTATGTGCATATGTATAGCATGTATATATGCTATATGCATCTTCTGATGCATCCCCTAGAAGGAGAGGGCGTAGGTTGGAGGAAGGGAGGCCTCCTCATAGTTCCAATCAAGGCAGAATGCTAGCAGAGGAGAGAGAAAGACCAAGTCCCCCTTGGCTCTGTAGGCAAGCAGACTTCCTAAACTCTATAAAGATGGGGGGAAAGGAGAAAGGAAGAGATAAGAATAATGTCTGTTCCTGAAGAGAGAGCAAATGGGAAAACATAAAAAACATCTGACAATCTATTGCTTATAGAAGTTTGATATGTGAGCAATGTTGCTATGTGTCTTCTGGGGGCTGGTTACATTTAGCATTTAGTATGTTTGTAATTTTGATTTTTCTAAAAAATATGGGCTTGATTCTACCTGTTTCCAAGGTCCCTCTTCCATGTGATAAGCAGGGGAGAGCGGCAGAGAGCGCAGTCAGCTCAAGGGTGCATAGCTTTCGGTGTTTGGGGAGACAACTAGTCTGGATCATATGTTTAAAACCTGATTCTAAGAAAAACTATGCAAACAAAGGAAATTGTCTTTTTATTTTTCTCTATCATGGGGTAATTTAAAATAACTTCAAGGGGAAGAAAGGATACTTTTTGAAAAAATAACATCATTTCGGTGGAAATGATTTAAACTTCTAGTTCATGCATTTGTTTTACAAAAGCTTTTTGACCACCTACTTCTTGCTAGGTGCTTGCCAGGTTGGGACACAGAGACATAGCCATGGCCTTAAGAAGCCCACAGTGCAGTGCGGACCTTCCCTCCGTGGACAGTTAGGCGCCAGCGCTGTGGCCAAGCTGGAGCCTGGGACTCCCAGGGAGCACTTGGGACTCTGCCATGTGCATAGTTCCCTAGCCACGGTCCCGAGGGAGTCCAGTCTCCTTAGTGGTCATTGTATTCCCTGGATAGGACCTGGGCTTTGGGGACAAGGACTAAAGGAATTTTCAGAGCCTGGCTACTCACATAGAGGGTCCTGGGCCAGCAGCATGCACATTGTCTGGAGAAGGTTAGAGTTTTACGCTCTGAGCGGCAGACTGCGTCAGCGTTCCTGAGGGTAGGCCGGGGAATCTATTTAACAAGTCTCCCGAGGGATTCCTATGCACTGGTTTGAGAAGTACTGGTTTTAGATTATTCAATTTTCTGGTATTAAGAAAGGATCCATTATTATTTGGGTAAGGACATAGCACCTTTATTTTCTAGCCTTTTACCTGAATGTCTCTAAGCTTGCAAATATTCCCTCCTGGCCTCATTCATTGACGTGAACCTACTCCGTAATCAGTCCTGTGACCCAGGTTGTTACAAAAAAAAAAAAAAAAGCAGAAATGGTGGAGACCAAGAGGTAAAGCTTGTTAACTTTCAAAAAAACATATTTGTGTGTGTATGTGTGTGTGTGTGTGTGTGTATGTGAAAAAGACAGAAAGGGAGAAGGAGAGGGAGAGGGGGAGAGAGAAAGAAAGGGAGAGAAGGAGAGGGAGAGGGAGGAAAGGGAGAGAGAGAGATGAATACAACTATAAACACAAATACCTAAAAGGAAACCCGTGAGAAAGGGCAGTGGCCCCGTCCTTGGATAAATGCCCACCTGTGAGGCTGCTGGGACAATGCACGGCACTGAGTACAGAACCTGGTGACGGAGAGCTTTCTAAGGTAAACAGTAAAAGGCTCATATTGCATTGGGATGCTACATGTTTCGAGGCTTCCCATCTGAGGCACTTCTCATGATAAGTCAAATCCTTACTTTGTGCCAAGGATTACCTCTGTGCTCATTTAAAAATCCCATACCTGAAACACAACCAGGAAGTCTGTCACTTCAGCGTTTGTTGAGCAGCTTTCTGCTATGGGAGTGGAGTGCTGGGCTCTGAAATGTCACGCCCACAGCTGCCTACAGGGCTGACCTTTCTCTGGGGCCGAAGTCCCTGCTGAACTACTGGTAAAGCTGGTTTACCCCAAGTTGGCAGATCTCCAGTTCCCTTGCACGGCTATCTAGAAAAGTGGTCTAAGAACTGATATTCTGCCACCATTTTAGACCTTCACCAGACACCACGCTACCACTCCAAGCTCCTCATGATCTCTGCCATCCTCCCAAAAGCAAAGCCCTAGTGTTCCTCCGAGAGCCTTTCCTGTTAGTACTAGAGGGCTGACACTCTCCCTGGGGTCCCTTCACACTGGTTATTATGCTATGAGTGTGTGTATACAAAACCCTCCTCAGAAACTTTGAGCAAAATAAAAACGATCACCCTTGCTCTCAAGGGTGATACTCTCACTTTTGCGTAGTCATAAGCATAATTTTAATTTTTGGCACAGCTGCAGTCAGTATGCGTTTAATTTCGTATCTGCCTCTTTATGTAACATGATGCCAGACTCATTTCCACGTGGTGATTTAGTTTGTATAAATGTCAGTTTAATGGTTGCCTTATGTTGAATCAGGGTGAGCCATAGGCTTGCTCTTCCCACCACTCTCCCTGGCTTGTGTAGTGAGCATCCAAATCTTTCCCTTCTTCTTTCAGGATACAAGTTATTAAATTTAAAAGGAAAGGAAGGGATTGCAAGAAAATCACGTACACTAGACATATACAGATTGACCATGAGTTATGTATAATGTTTGTGGGAATTTGCACCGTGTCATCTTTTCATATCCTTGCTGCGCCTTTAAGTATCAGTGGGGATGCCGCCACGCGTATTGCATTGCTCTCATAAAGCCTCAGTTCTAAATCACACCCTACATGACAGTTTCACGGGATTCTGCTTCCTGAGCTGACCACAGCTAAATCACAAGCATGGATTTGCATAAATTTGGTTTGCATGAATGTTTAAGTTTGCTGAGAAGGGAAATTGACTAAATATTGTTAGAGTCACGCATAACTTGGGATATAATTTACTTTGGTAGCATATGCATTTAGGAAACAGGTGTATGGAACCAATAGGGTATTCCTGTGCCAAAAATATATATATAGATATTGAAAAACCCATATTAAAGTCTAAGCAACTTATATGAAGGGGGGGCCTCAATGGGGTTATAGAAATAAGTCCTATGATTTTTTCATATTGAAAGGCAGTAATAAAAAGAAATAACTGTGAATGCATTATAGAATAAATAGTCTTTTGGTACGCATTCTAGATTTTTAACTTTTTGCTGGTGGTTCCAAACTAGAAAACTCAAGTTCCTGGCTCTGCCAATGGCTTTCTGTTTAACCTTGAACAAATCTCTAAGCCTTGACTTCCTTATCAGCAAAAGGATAATATTTTCCATAGTTCTATCTCACAAGAATTCTGGAAGAACTTCATAAGAAAACTAAAACATATAATCCTCTGAGCCACTCAAGAGGATTACTTCCTGTGAGTAAGTCCAAGACAGTATCATCTGCAAGGAAACTGCTCACTGATGCCCTGGGGTTCTGAATCAACCTCTGATGTTAAAGGGCAATTTAAAAATAAAACCCCCTGTAGAAAAATGAACACATCCCTGATCATTACTTTTAGACCAGTAACACTGGGGAGGGAGGCAAAATGTAACTTAACTGTAGGAGTTTATGGCTGATAGAATTACATGATTTGAGTGATTTTTTTTAAATTTTCTTTTTGTTGGTACTAAGAGGAAAAGTAGATACATTTTCATATTTATATTTTTCAACTCTCTTGAAAAGATCACTTTATAAATGGGTAATTCCAAAGAAATAACCTTGATATTTGTATCAAGTCTGATTCTAATATTTTAATGAACACATTCCTCACCCCCCATGGTCCCCACCCCCACCCCCTGGTATAGCTGAAGCTTCTAAACATTACTGTGTAGTCGGGAAATCTCATATTCCAAGTAGAAACAGCATAGCTGTTCCCAAGATGAACTGAACACCTGAGCCTTCTTTAAAACAAGTTAAAATCATGTGGAATTCACAGTCAGTCTTCAGCAGGAAAGTCACCTAGTCTCTCTCAAAACAGAATCCTAATAGCTTCAGCAAGGTGCTGGGGCAAAGAAGAGCGCCCTCCTACAGAGCAAGCTGACACTTAGAACTACTCGAATTTGAATGAAATTAGGCCCTTTATCAATAAGTTGTCTTCAGAGCAATTACTTCAGGGTATCCTGGTGCAAAAGGTTAGAGACCATAAATGAGTTCGTATTCTTCTTCCTTATTTAGAAATCTGTTTCTGACATCACAAGAGAGGCTCGCAGTCAGCGTCCTCAGGATTTCCAGCCTATCAGAAAGGAAAGATAATCCAAAAACAAACAAATAAAAAAAAATATATGGAAGTTTTAAAGTGCATGGTGAGGCCAGATTTGGGGACGGAGGAAATGAGGGTGCAGAGAAATTTAAGTAATCAGCTTGTGCAGAGGGCCATTTTAAACACATGCACAGCATCGTGGATGAGATGGCTGGAGGGGGTGGAGCAAACTGTATACCACGACTGTCCAATGTAGTTACCTTATGGGCAGTAGGGGGAGGGGAGGATAAAGGGAATTAACATTATTGTGCACCTACTGTGTGCTCGACAACAACCTGGGAGGTATTATTATGATGCTAGTTTTTCAGAATGAGGGGGGAAAACAAGACTCAGATGGGTTGAGAAACCTGAAAAGAATCTCATAAATAGTAAAGCAGCAAAAATGAAATTGAAATTAAAGTGCCTCCAAAGCCCATGCACTTCCTTCCGGCTGACTTCCCACAAGCTGTCAGGAAAATTAAACTTCACTGCAACTGCTCTGTTTAATTTAAAGATGCAGTTATTAGTTACTGTATATTGCCTTGTTCCCAGGGGATTTTCCAAAAAGAGCTTTCTTTGAAAAAAATAATAAAGTCATAGACAGCAAAGAGAAGGGTGAGGCTGAGTGAGGGTCAAAGGTAAGGCCCCTCTGGTCACCGCTGTGGAATTGCAGGGCCTTCCAAGTGCTGAATAATGGAAGTGGGTAGGTTCTCTTGAAGCACAAGAAACAAATAAAAATGAAGAATGCAGTGTCCTATTTCCCAGTTTGCACACAACTATGTCTATATTTTACTCATAATTGTCCTAAAGATACATTGTACTGGAAAAATGGCTCATTGCTTCAGGTTTTTCCTTCTCTTCTAAGCACCTGGTCTCCTAATATTTGTGGCAGATTTTTTTTTTAATACAAGTTCATTCCTGACCTTGTGCTTATGCAGTTTAATTAGTAAGGCTATCACAAGCAGGTGCAAAAAAAAAAAAAAAAAAAAAAAGAAATATATTTGGAACTTAAGAAGCAGCAAAATTTCCCAGTAGCCAGATGAGATCACCCCTCATATATGTTCTGGGATTTATAGAATTAACAATATTGAGAATTTTTTAATGAAATTTTTTAACTAAAGTAGATAGAGGCGTTGTCTGTGCAAAATATTTCACTTGGGGGGGGGGTATACTGAGTGCCTTGCCCACGTCTAGCTTCATCAGTGGCCAGATACTTGCTTCCTTACTGGGTTCATGCTGGGCCCTGGTCTCCTTTCCAGCCCTTCACTCCCCTCGCTTTACTGCTCATTGGCCCTTGAGTCCCTTCCACAAAGAGCCTCTCCACTCCTTCACTTCGGGTGGAATGGATTTCCTAACGTTACCATTTCCATCCTGAGCCAAGGCAAGTAGCTCCCAGTCTCCCCGTCACTGAAGAGGGGTCATTTAGGGACATTCCTCACAGCACTGTGGAAGCCAGCTTAAAGATACATAAATTAGACAGCCTTTTTCTCAAACAAAATGAAGGGAAATCTTTTAATGTTAAATAGATCAATAATTTTTTTAAACAATGCAAACCTCCCTGTAATACACCTGCATACAAATCGATTAAAGAGTAGTGGCAGCAGAATCCTATCTAATAAAAGAGTAATATGCAAATTGACCGTCACAAGATGGCTGCCCCCATGTGGTCAAAGATGGCCACCACAAGATGGCCAGCAAGGGAGGGCA
>PVJC01008804.1:0-47486 GCA_004026665.1 Murina feae | reverse complement strand
CCCGCCACCTTGCTTTCCCGCTTCCTGGTGCTCTGCAAGGGGCCTGGGAAGCCCACCAAGCAGGCTACTGACCCCCTGCTGCCTCTTTCCCACTCCCCGATGCCCTGCAAAGGGCCTGGACAGCTGCCAAGCAGGCCGCCGACCCCCTGCCACCTCTTACCCGCTCCCCGGCCCGCCACCTTGCTTTCGCACTTCCTGGTGCCCTAGTGCCACTTCCAACTGCCAGCCTAGGCAGGCAGTTGCAACACAAAACTTTGGTTTGGTCTAGTTCCATGGCTGTTGGCCTCCATTTTGGCTGGGTTAATTTGCATACAGCTGCTCTGATTGGCTGGTGGTAACGGTCACATTTGCATGTTTCACTTTTATTATAGAAGATTCTGGCTCAATGCCTTGGCATTTTTCATATAACATGGATTAAACCTTAAGAATTCATATGTCTAGAGCTCAGAATTTGTTTATAAAATTGAGAAATGTCAGGAATACTGTTTATATTTACCATTTCGGCTCAATGAGTTGGCTTTTTTCAAATAATGTGGACTAAACCCTTTAGAATTCATATGTATGGACTTCAGAATTTGTGTATAAAGATAAGAAATTATGATAATACTGTTTACATTTACAATTCTGACTGAATGTTTTGGAGTTTTCAGAAAAAAAATTCTGTAAACCCTTAAGAATTCTCTGTATATAGCTAAGAAAACTGCCTGAGTGTTGTTAACAGCATTAGGCTTAGGGTGAGGTTAGGGTTTAGGTTAGGGTGAGGGTTATGTTTAGGGTTACAGTTAGAGTTAGGGTTATGGTTATGGTTAGGAGTAGGGTTAGGATTAGGGCTAGGGATTGGGCTAGTGTGATGACTAGCATTAGAGATAGGGTAGGGTTCAAGTTCTGTGGTGTTAACCCTTAATAATTCATGTTTATAGAGCTCAGAATTTGTTTAGAACTCTGTGAAATGAAGAGAATACTGTTCATATTTACATTTCTGACTGAATTAGTTGGCATTCTCAGAAGAAATTTATGGAGACCCTTAATAATTCATGTATATAGAACTCAGAATTTGTGTATAAAGCTGTGAAATGATGATAGTAAAATTTGTATTTACAATTCTGGCTAAAGGTACTGGCGTTTTTGAAATAAAGTAGTTCAAAACTTTAAGAATTCATATGTATACAGCTAAGAAAACTGTCTGAATGTAGTTAAAATTCTTAACATTCACATTGATAGTTCCAGGAAATGATTAATAACGTTTATGAAATACTTGAAATACATATAAATAGAGCCTTAATATGTCTACAGCAGAATGTAAACAATGAGAATTCAGATGAAAAGCTTTGAAATGAAGGGAACACTGTCTAAATTTCCAATTTTTGGTCAATGAATTGGCATTTTCAGAAGAAAGTCATCTATATCCTTAAGAATTGTGTATACAACAAAGAAAACAATCTTAATGTGATTAAAGGTCACATTAAATGTAATTAAAGTTTGGTTTAGGGTTAACTTTAGGGTTAGGTGTAGAGTAAGGATAAGGGTTAGAGGTAGGGTAAGGGTTAGGGTTAGTGTTATGGCTAAGGCTAGGCCTAGGGTTAGGGTTACAGTTAGACCTAGGGATAGTGATTGTGTTATGGTGAGGATTAAGGTTAGGGCTAGGGATTGGATTAGGATTAGGGTTAGGGTTAGAGTTAGAGTTGGATTTAGGGCTAGTTTTAGGATTAATGTCATTTCACAATTGAATACACAAATTCTGAGGTCTAGAATCATGAATCCTTAAGGATTAAGATCAGTTTCTTTTGAAAATGTCAACAAATTGATCCAGAAATGTAGATATAAAGAGTATACTTATCATTTCACAGTTTTCTACACAAATTCTGAGGTCATACACATGAATTCTAAAGGATTACACCACCCTCCACCTAACCCTAACCATAGCCCTAGCCCTAGCCCTAGTATAAACCTAACCCTAACCCTAGCCAGAACCCTAACCATAGCCTAGCCCTAATCTTAACCCTAACCTTAACACTAACCTACATCTTTCAACCACATTCAGACCATTTTCTTAGCTGTATAAATATGAATTTTTAAGGTTTTAAAGGCCTGTCTTCCAAAACGCCAATATATTGAGCCAGAATCTAATCTAATAAAAGAATAATATTAAAATAAACTGTTTCTATGGTATGCATAAGCCATGTCCATCAGCCAATCAGAGTGGCTGTATGCAAATTAACCCAGCTAAGATGGAGGCCGGCAGTCATGGAGCTGGAGTAAGCAGGAGGCTTCTGTTGCACCGGGAGTAAACAATCTGCCAGGCTGGCTGGGTTTCTCCTGGCTCCAGGTAACATTGTTGCAACATAGTTGCAATTATAGAAGCTTTGGAGCTGAAATAAACAGCAGACTACCATTGCACCAGTGATGGAGAAAACTGCCTGCCTACGCCAGCTGGGAATCTAACTAAGTTAATATTCTTTCAATTATAGAAGCCACAAAGGTGAAGCCAACAGAAGCCTTCTTTACCTTCCTAGGCCTTGGCTTAAAGGAACAGTGTATCAATTATGGAAGATAAACAAACCGCAGAAACCTGCTTCAAGCCAGCCTTGTTGGGATGTTGAGTCAATGGGAGCAGTGGGCAGCCTGAAAACCTGAAAATGGCCCTGAGACCCACACCTAGGCTGGCCACACCCCAATGGGGTTAGGGACCACACTGGGGGGCTTGGCCAGCATGAAAATAGCCATCAGCCCCTCACCCGGCTGGCCAGGTACCCCAGTAGGGACCCTAAACCTGAAGGAACTGTGGGCAGCCTGAAAATGCCCCTCACCCCATCACCCAGGCTCGCCACATCATTATGGGGTGAGGGTCCACACTGGGGGGCTTGGCCAGCCTGCAAACAGCCATCAGCCCCTCACCCAGGCTGACCAGGTACACAGGTGGACTTTTACAGAGGGGCCCCTCCCAGACTGTGAGAGGGCACAGGCCAGGCTGAGGGACCTCCCAGTGCCCCAATTTTTGTGCACCAGGTTCCGAGTTTTAAATAAAAAGAGCACCATCATCATTTCACAGCTTTATACACAAATTCTGAATATGCCAACTCATTCAGCCAGAATTATAAATGTAAACTATTCTCATCATTTCACAGTGTTTTTCACAAATTGTGAGCTCTAGAAACATGAATTCTAAAAATTTATACTTCTTTCCTCTGAAAAGGCAAATTGAGCCAGAATTAAAAATGTAAACATTTAACAGCCTTCTATATAAATTCTGAGTGCTATAAACATAAATTCTTCAGTGTTTATACCATGATAACTCCAACCCTAACCCTAATACTAGCCCTAGCCCCAGAGTAAACCCTAACCCTAACCCTAACCCTAACTTTAGCTCTAGCCCTAACTTTAACCCAAACCCTCATCCTAAGCCTAACTCTGTCCCTAACCCAAACCCTAACCTTAACCCTAGACTTTTTAACCACATTCAGACAGTTTTCATAGCTGTATACTCAAAATTCTTAACAAGTCATTGTGTCAGAATTATAAAAATAAACAGTGTTGTCTTCATTTCTCAGCTTTATACGCAAATTCTGAGCCCTAGAAAGATGAATTCTTAAGGGTTTACACCACTTTTTCCCAAAAATTCCAAAAAAGTAATCCGGAATTTTAAATTTAAACAGTATTCTCTTCAATTCTCAGCTTTATAAATAAATTAGAGGCCTGGGGCACAAAATTTGTGCATGGAGTGGGAGTGGAGGGTTTGGGTGGTGTCCCTCAGCCCAACCTACACCCTTTCCAATCTGGGACCCATTGAGGGATGTCTGACTGCCCATTTAGGCCTGATTTTACCGCTGGTATCAGGCATGAAAGGGCAGTCCAACATCTCTTTCACAATCCAGGACTACTGGCTCCCAACCTCTCACCTGCCATTGCCACTAACCACTCCCCTGCCAGCCTGATCAATGCCTAACTGCTCCTTTGCCAGACTGATTACCCTCTCCCTCCCAGCTTGGTCCCTGCAACTGCCCTCCTCTGTAGGCCTGGATTCCCCACAACTACCCTCCCCTGAAGGCCTGGATTTTCCCAACTGCCCTCCTCTGCAGGCCTGGATCCCTCCCAACTGCCCTCCCTTGCTGGCCATCTTGTGGTGTTCATCTTTGACCACATGGGGGAAGCCATCTTGTGAGGGTTAATTTACATATTACTCTCTTATTAGATAGGATTCTGAGCTCTATACATATGAATTCTTAATGGTTTAATTCACATATTTGGGAAAACACCAATTCAATGAGCCAAAATTGTACATTAAAACTGTATTCTCATTATTTCACAGGTTCATACTCAAATTCTGAACTCTAAAAAATGAATCCTGAAGGGTTTACACCACTTTCTTCTTAAAACAGCAATTTATTGATGTTGAATTGAAAATGTAAACACTATTCTCCTCATTTCACAACTTTTATGAAAATTCTGAGCTCTATAAAGATGAATGCTTAAGGGTTTACACCAACCTAACTGTAAACTGAGCCATAGCCCTGGTACTAACCTTAACCCTAAGTCTTTTAACCACATTCATATCGTTTTCTTAGCTGTATGCACACAATTCTTTTTTAATTGCATAAAATATTACAAAGAGTAGTACATATGTCTCCTTTTCTGACCACTTTACCTTCCCCAGTCTTCCCTGCCCCAAGTGTTTTATGTCCATGGGTTATGCTTGTATGCATGCATAAAAGTCCTTTGGTGGCTCTCTTGCCCCTCCTCCCCCACCCTAAACCTCTCCAGCTTTATTTTTATAGTTTGACAGTCTGTTTGATGCTGCTTTGCTTCTGTATCTACTTTTGTTCATTGGTTTATAATGGTATTTATTGTCCATAAATGAGTAATGTCATGTAGTAGTTTTTGTTCATTGACTGGCTTATTTCACTTAGCATAATGCTCTCCAGTTCCATCCATGTTGTTGCAAATGGTAAGAATTCCTTCTTTTTTACAGAAGCATAGTATTCCATTGTGTAGATGTACCACAGGTTTCTAATCCATTCATCTGTTCATGGGCACTTAGGCTGTTTCCAAATCTTAACTATGGTAAATTGTGCTGCTATGAACATAGGGGTGCATATATCCCTTCTGATTGGTGTTTCTGGTTTCTTGGGATATATTCCTGAAAGTGGGATTTCTGGTCAAATTTAAGTTCCATTTTTAATTTTTGAGGAAACTCCATACTGTTCTCCACAGTGGCTATACCAGTCTGCATTCCCACCAGCAGTGCACGAGTGTTCCTTTTCCTCCGCATCCTCTCCAGCACTTGTCTTTTGTGATTTGTTGATGATAGCCATTCTGACAGGTGTGAAATGGTACCTCATTGTTGATTTCATTTGCATCTCTCAGATTATTAGTGAATTTGAGCAAGTTTTCATATGTATCTTGGCTTTCTGAATGTCCTCTTTTGAAAAGTGTCTACTTCAGTCCTTTGCTTCGGCATATGTGTGAGATTTTGTTCCCTTTAAATTCCTCTAGTATTTTTATGGTCTCCTGTCTTACATTTAAGTCCTTTATCCATTTTGAGTTTATTTTTGTGTATGGTGTAAGTTGGTGGTCTAGTTTCATTTTTTGCATGTATCTGTCCAATTTTACCAACACCATTTGTTGAAGAGATGAAGAGACTGTCCGGACTCCATTGTATGTCTGCCTCCTTTGTCAAATATTAGTTGAGTGTATTGGTTCAGATCGATTTCTGGGTTCTCTATTCCATTACATTGATTTATGTCTATTCTTGTGCCACTAACAGGCCATTTTGAGAACAGTGGCTTTGTAACACAGCATGATATCTGATTTGTTCCTTCTCAGATCACTGCAGCTATTCAGGGTTTCTTTTTTATTCCAGATGAATTTTTGGAGAGTTCGTTCTAGGTTTGTGAAATATGCCATTGGTATTTTAATGGGGAGTGCATTGAAGCTATAGATTGATTTGGGTAGTATGGACATTTTAATGATATTGTTTCTACCAATCATTGAACATACTATGTTCTTCCATCTGTTTATGTCATCCTCTATCTCTTTTTTCAATGTCCTGTAGTTTTCTGAGTAGAGATCTTTTACCCCTTTAGCTAAGTTTATTCCTAGGTCTCTTAATTTTTGTGGTGTGATGGTAAATGGGATTGATTTTTAGTCTCTCTTTCTGTAAGTTCACTATTGGTGTATAGAATTGCCATAGATGCTTTAGCATTAATTTTGTATCTTGGTACATTGCTGTATTCATTTATTAAGTTTAATAATTTTTTGATGGTGTCTTTAGGGTTTTTTAGGTACAATATCATGTCATCTGCAAATAAGGACAGTTTTACTTCTTCTTTTCCAATTTGGTGCCTTTTATTTCTTCTTCTTGTCTAATCGCAATGGCTAATACTTCCAGTACTATGTCAAACAGGAATGCCGAGTGTGGGCATCCTTGTCTTGTTTCTGTTCTAAGGGGAAATGGCCTTAGTTTTTGCCCATTAAGTATGATGTTGGCCCTGGGTTTGTATATATGGCTTTTATTATGTTAAGGAATGATCCTTCTCTTCCCATCTTGTGGAGAGTTTTTATCAAGAAAGGGTGTTGGATTTTGTCAAATGCTTTTTCTGCATCAATTGATATGACTATGTGGTTTTTATCTTTCAATTTATTTATGTGGTGTATCACATTTATTGATTTGTGGATATTGTATCATCCTTGCATTCCTGGGATAAATCCTACTTGATCATGGTGTATGATCTGTCTGATGTATTTCTGGATCAGATTTGCTAGGATTTTGTTGAGAATTTTGGCATCTATATTCATGACGGATATTGGCTTGTAATTCCCTTTTATTGTGTTGTCTTTATCTGGGTTTGGTATTAGGGTAATGCTGCATTCATAGATTGAGCTCTTGAATTTTTTGGAATAGTCTAAGGAGGATAGGTTTTATTTCTTCCTTGAATGTTTTATAAAACTCCCCTGTGAAGCCATCTCATGCTGTGCTTTTGTTTGCTGGAAGCTTTTTTGTTACTACTTCAATTTCTTCCATAGTGATTGGCCTACTGAGATTTTCAGATTCTTTCTGATTGAGTTTTGGAAGGTTGTATTTTTCTAGGAATATGTCCATTTCCTCCAGGTTGTCTAGTTTGTTTGAATAGAGTTGTTCATAGTATTCTTTAACAATCCTTTGTATTATTGTGGGATTTATTGTTATTTCTCCTCTTTCATTTCTGATTTTGTTTATTTGGGTCCTCTCTCTGTGTTTCTTGGTGAGCTTGCTTAGTGGTTCATCAATCTTCTTTATCCTTTCAAAGAACCTGCTCTTGGTTTTATTGATCTTTTGTGTTATTTTTTTGTGTGTCTATGTCATTTATTTCCACTCAGATCTTAATAATTTCCTTCCTTCTGCTTACAGTTGGCTTTTCTTGTTGCTCTCTTTCTAAATCTTCGAGTTGCAGGGTTAGGTAATTTATTATCATTGTTTTTTGTTTTTTTGTTTTTTTTTTGCAGCAGGCTTGTAGAGCTTTGAACTTCCGTCTCAATACTGCTTTTCCTGTGTTCCATAGGGTTTGGATTGTTGTGTTTTATTGTCATTTGTTGACATGTTTTTTATTTCTTCTTTGAACTGTGTGGTAACCCAGTCATTGTTTAATAGCATGCTATTTAGTCTCCATGTGTTTGATTCTTTGGATTGTCTTTCTTGCAGTTGAATTCCAATTTTATGCCATTGTGATCTGAGAAGATGTTTGATATGATTTCTATCTTCTTGAATTTGAAGAGACTTTGTCTGTGACCCAGTATGTGGTCTATCTTTGAGAATGATCCATGTGCACTTGAGAAGAATGTATACTTTGTGGCTTTAGGGTGAAGTGTTCTGAAGATGTCAATTATCATATTTTCTGGCATATAAGACAAGTTTTGAGAAGATTTTAGTGGGTTAAAAAGTTGTCTTATGCAACGTAAAATATGGTAATTCCCTCTGACGTAGTAAACCCATAAGTATTGATATTTTTTTTGCTTATTTTTTGTTTAGATGGTTTGTCCAGTGGTGATAATGGGGTATTAAATTCCCCTACTATGATTGTATTGCTGTTAATCTCTCCCTTAATATCCTCCAGAAGGTTTTTTATGTATTTGGGTGCTCCTATATTGGGTTTATATATGTTTACCAGAGTTATTTCTTCTTGTTGGATTGCTCCCTTTAGTATCATGAAGTGGCCTTCCTTATCTCTTTTTATGTCCTTCACTTTGAGATCTAATTTGTCAGATATAAGTATTCCTACCTCAGCTTTTTTCATTTCCATTCACCTGAAAAACCTTTTTCCATCCCTTCACTATGAGTCTGTGTACATCATTTTTGTTTTTTTTAGGTGGTTTTCCTGTATACAGCAGATATATGGGTCATGTTTTCTTATCCCCTCAGTTACACTATGTCTTTTGATTGGCACATTTAATCCATTTATGTTTGAAGTTATTGTGTTAATTTTGTATCCTGCTACATTACCATATTCATTTATTAGGTCTAATAATTTTTTAATGGAGTCTTTAGGGTTTCCTAAGTACAGTATCATGTCTTCTGCAAACAATGACAATTTTACTTCCTCTTTTCCAATTTGGATGCCTTTTATTTCTTCTTCTTGCCTGATCACATTGGCTAGCACTTCCAGTACTATGTTGAACAGGAGTGGTGAAAGTGGGCATCCCTGTCTTGTCCCTCTTCTTAAGGGCAATGGTTTTAGTTTTTGCCCATTGAGTATGATGTTGGCTGTGGGTTTGTCATATAAGGATTTTATTATGTTGAGGTATGATCCTGCTATTCCCACTTTGCTGAGAGTTTTTATCAAGAAATGGTGCTGGATTTTGTCAAATGCCTTTTCTGCATCAATCAATATGATTATGTGATTTTTGTCTCTCAATTTGTTTATGTGATGTATCACGTTTATTGATTTGTGGATATTGTACCAGCCTTGCATTTCTGGAATAAATCCCACTTGGTCGTGATGTATAATCTCTCTAATGTGATGCTGGATCCGGTTTGCTAGAATTTTGTTGAGGATTTTAGCATCTATGTTCATCAGGGATATTGGCCTATAATTCTCTTTCTTTGTGGTTTCTTTATCTGGTTTTGGTATTAGGGTAATGCTGGCTTCATAGAAAGAGCTTGGAAGTCTGCCTTTGTCTTGAAGTTTTTGGCATAGTCTGAGAAGGATTGGCTTATTTCTTCTTTGAACGTTCAATAAAACTCCCCTGCATAGTCATCTGGTCCAGGGCTTTTATTTATTGGACACGTTTGGATGACTGTTTCAATTTCATCAGTAGTTATGGCCCTATTCAGGTTTTTTGATTCTTCCTGGTTGAGTTTTGGAAGCTTCTATTTTTCTAGGAATGTGTCCATTTCCTCGAGGTTGTCCAGAGTGTTGGGTAGAACTCTTCATAGTATTTTTTGACAACCCTTTGTATATCAGTAGGGTCTGTTGTTATTTCTCCCCTTTCATTTCTGATTTTGTTTATTTGGGTTCTCTCTCTTTGCTTCTTGGTGAGTCTGGCGAGGGGTTTGTCAATCTGATTACTTCTTTCAAAGAACCAGCTTTTGGATTTTTTTATCTTTTGTATTTTTTTTGGTCTCTATATCATTTATTTTTGCTCTGATCTTTCCTTCCTTCTGGATACTGTGGGTTTTTCTTGTTGCTCTCTTTCTAACTCTTTGAGTTGTAGAATTAGGTAATTTATTACCAATTTATCTTGTTTTTTTGAGGTGAGCCCATAGAGCTATGAACTTCCTTCTCAGGACTGCTTTCATTGTGTCCCATAGATTTTGGATTGTAGTGTTTTCATTGTCATTTACTTTTAGGAAGTTTTTTATTTCTTCTTTGATCTCTATAGTAACCCATTCATTGTTTAATAACATTCTATTTACCTTCCAAGTGATTGATCTTTTTATAATATTTTTATTGTAGTTGAATTCTAGTTTTATGCCATTATGATCTGAGAAGATGGTTGTTAAAATTTCTATTCTTTTAAATTTGAAGAGACTTTGACTGTGTCCTAATATATGGTCTATCTTTGAAAATGTCCCATGAGCACTGGAAAATAATGTATATTCTGTGGCTTTGGAGTGAAATATTCTGAAGATGTCAACTAAGTCCATCTGATCTAGTGAGTCATTTAGGATTATTGTTTCTTTGGTGATTTTTTTAGAGGATTTATCCAGTGGTTTCAGTGGGGTATTAAAGTCACGTACTATGACTCTATTGTTATTAATCTCACTTGATGTCTTCCAGAAGTTGTTTTATGTATTTGGGTGCTCCTATATTGGGTGCATATATGTTTATTAGAGTTATATCTTCTTGCTGAATTGTTCCCTTTATTATTATGTAGTGGCCTTGCTTATCTCTTGTTATGGCCTTTCCTTTGAGGTCTATTTTGTCAGATATATGTTTTGCAACTCCAGCTTTATTCTCATTTCCATTTTCCTGAAAAAATTTTTCCATCCTTTGACTTTCAGTCTGTATGAATCCTTGTTCTGAGGTGAGTCTCTTGTAGACAGCAGATATATGGGTTCTTTTTCTTACCTATGGCATTTTTATATGCCAATAGTGAACTTACAGAAAAAGGAATTAAAAAAGCAATCCCATTTACCATTGCACCAAAAAAATTAAGATACCTTGGAATAAACTTAAACAAGGACATAAAAGACCTATACTCGGAAAATTATAGTACACTGAAAGAAGAGATAGAGGAAGACATAAATAGATGGAAGAACATACCATGTTCATGAATTGGTAGAATAAACATCATTAAAATGTCCATACTGCCAAAAGCAATCTATAAATTCAATGCTCTTCCCATTAAAATACCTTTGAGATATTTTACTGACTTAGAACAAACTATCCAAAAATTCATCTGGAATAAAAAAAGACCTCGAGTAGCTAAAGCAATCCTGAGAAAGAAGAATAAAGTAGGTGGGATATCCATACCAGATATCAAGCTATATTACAAAGCAACTGTTCTTAAAATAGCTTGGTACTGGCGCAAGAACAGGCATATAGATCAATGGAATAGAATAGAGAGCCCAGAAATTGACCCAAATCAATATGCTCAATTAATATTTCACAAAGGAGGCAAAAGCATACAATGGAGTCAAGACAGTCTCTTCAATAAATGGTGTTGGGAAAATTGGACAGATACATGCAAAAAAATGAAACTAGACCACAAACTTACACCATACATAAAAAAAACCTCAAAATGGATAAAAGACTTAAACATAAGATGGGAAACCATAAAAATACTAGAGGAATACACAGGCAGTGAAATTGCAAACTTGTGCCGAAGAAAGTTCTTCACTGATACTGCTCCTAGGACAATGGAAGCCAAAGAGAAAATAAACAAATGGGACTACATCAAAATCCAAAGCTTTTGCACAGCAAAGGAAACCATCAACAAAACAATAAGAAAGCCCACTGTGTGGGAGAACATATTTGCCACTGATATCACCGATAAGCATTTAATATCCAACATTTACAGGGAACTCATACAACTTAACAAAAGGAAGACAAACAATCCTATCAAAAAATGGGCAATGGACCTAAATAGACAGTTTTCCAAAGAAGACATACAGAAGGCAGAAAGACACATGAAAACATGCTCAAAGTCACTAATAATACAAGAGATGCAAATCAAAACAACAATGCGGTATCATCTCACACCGGCCAGAATGGCTATCATCAACAAATCATCAAATGACAAATGCTAGAGAGGATGTGGGGAAAAAGAAACACTTCTGTACTGCTGCTGGGAATGCAGACTGGTGCAGCCACTATGAAAGACAGTTTGGAGTTTCCCCAAAAAATTAAAAGTGGAACTCCCATTTGACCCTGTGATCCCCCTCCTGGGAATATATCCCAAGAGACCAGAAACATCAATCAGAAATGACATATGCACGTCTATGTTCACAGCAGCACAATTTACCATAGCTAAAATTTGGAATCAGCCTAAGTGTCCATCAGCAGATGAATGGATTAGAAAACTGTGGTACATCTACACAATGGAATACTATGCCACTGTAAAAAAGAAGGAATTCTTACCATTTGCAGCAGAATGGATGGAACTGGAGAGCATTATGCTAAGTGAAATAAGACAGTCAATGAAAGAAAAATACCACATGATCTCACTTATTTATGGATAATAAAGACCATTACAAATTGATAAACATAGACCAATACAGAGACAGAACAGTTTTGAACAGTTATCCTACAGCTGAAAGGCTGGGGAGGATTGGGGGGGAATTAAGGGAGAGCAGAAAGACTGGCATGCATGCATATGATCATAATCAATGGACACAAGAAACAGGGGGGTAGGGGAAGAGGGGTAAAGGGCAAGGGGAAAAAATGTAGACCTACCTATCACTTGTTGTAATACTTTAAGCAAAAAAATAAATAAATAACGTTATTGGTAATATTATTTTTAATATATTTGTTATTGACTTTTTTTTAGAGAGGAGGAATAGAAAAGTAGAAACATTGATGAGAGACAAACATCCTCCCACCGGGGATGTGCACACAACCAAGGTACATGCCCTTGGTCAGAATCAAAACTGGGACCTTTTGCTTCCACAGGCCAAAGCTCTAAACACTGAGCCAAACCAGTCAGTGCTAAAGTTATCGTTGATAGATACTTGTTTGTTGCCATTTTTATTCTTTACCCCTGTGTTGCTTCTTTGTTTCCTTCTTTTTCTTTTTACAGTAGACCCTTTAACATTTATTGCATTACTGGTTTTGTGGTAACATACACCCTTTGTCCTTTTTTGTCTGTGAATCTCCTGCTTTCACCCTCAGTTTTGAATGATAGCCTTGTTGGGTACAGTATTCTTGGATTCAGACCCTTCCTTTGCATGACTTTGTATATTTAATTCCATTCCCTTCTTGCCTGATGTCTTTCTGTTGAGAAGTCTGTCACTAGTCTGATGGGGGATCCTTTGTAGGTAATTTTTTGTCTCTCTCTAGCCACTTTTAAGATTCTTACTTTGTCATTGGTATTTGCCAATTTAATTATAATGTGCCTTGGCATTGGTCTTTTGGGATTCATTTTGTTTGGAACTCTGAGCTTCTTGGATTTGTGTGAGTTTTTTCTTCCCTATGTCAGGGAAGTTTTCTGTCATTACTTCTTCAAACAAGCTTTCTTTTCTTTGCTCAGTTTTTTTTCTCTTTCTGGCACCTCTGTTACACAGATGTTGTTTCTTTTCATGTCCCAAAGTTCTCTTATGCTCTCCTCCTGCTTTTTAACTTTTTTTTCTAGATGCTGCTCTGCTTGGTTATTTTTTCCTACTTTGTCTTCTAGCTCACTGACATGATCCTCTGCTTCTTCTAGTCTACTGTTGATGCTTTCTATTGACTTCTTTATAACAGGGATGTCATTTTTCATTTCTTCTTGGTTCTTACACATATTGTTGAATTTATCTTCCATTCTTTTCATCCACCTTATGACTTAATTCCTTCTATGCTTGCCTCATTTCGTTTACTTCATTTTGTGGTGATGCCTGTTTTCCATTCATATGCAGGCTGTTTCTTTGTCTCCCCATGATCTCTCTTTGGGTGTCTATTTATGTAGTTCTCTCTCTCCTTTCTTTGAGGTGGCATGGGGCTCATCTTAGTCCCTGTATTCACATTGCTTGCAGGTCCGGTATTCCTGAGTTTGTAGCTGGTCCTTAGCTGCCATGTTTGCAGGGTACCTGGATGTATGTGCTTCTGATAACAGCCTCTCTCAAAAGATCTGTGTTGGAGGCAGCAGGAATGGCTGATGTATCTGATCAGTGGAGTTAGAACAACCCTGGGTTCAGCAATCTCAGATCTTAGGTTCTCCTGTTACTTTTAATCTCTTAAGTGGCCTCAGGCAAGGTGTTTTCCAATAGGGTGTGCCAAATGTCTCCCCCCCAGGCAAGGTGGATGTCTATACCCCCAGGCAAGACAAATGTCTATGTGGGAAAGATGTTCTCTGGCTGTGGTAGAGAATGACTCAGCCCAGAAAACTTGGGGGGTATGCCTTCTGAGCTTTATCCCCCAAGTCCCCAGTCCTGGCTTCTGTTCTCATAGCTCCAGTCCACTTCACCCTCCCTCTGCCAGAGTACAAGGTGTTTGGCTCCACAGGGAATGTTTGTGCATTGGCCCTTTAAGAGGCTGCTCAACCTTTCAGCTGCCACTCCCTGGAACACAGAAACCCCGATGCCTTTCACAGCTTGAGGTTATGTGGGTATCTCCTCAGTTTTATGTTCTCTGCTGGGGAGCCCAGCTCCAGGATTAGATCCCAGCGTTTTCAGTGGCATCCCCTTCCCGAGCTGAGATGTCTCTCTGAGACTTCAGTTGCCATATGTGGGTTCCCAGACAGCCCATTCATGCCCCTGTCCCTCCTACCAGTCTCTATACTGGCCCCACCTTCAGTCCTTGGGTATCACAGTTCTCTCCTGTGAGTTTTTTGCTGATTATTCGGGAAGCATTTTCATATTTCAGTTGTATTTCAAGCTTGTTCTTGGGAGTGTGACCACACAGCATCTTCCTACTCTGCCACCATTTTTAATCCTCCACACATATAATTCTTAATGGTTTACACCACTTCCTTTTGAAAACGCCAAGTCATTCAATAAAAACTGTAAATATAAACAGTATTTTAGTAATTTCTCAGCTTTATAAATGAATTCTGAGCTCTCTCTATAGGAATTTCTAAGTGTTAAATATAAGTTTATTGAAAAATGCCCACTCATTCAGCTGGAATTGGATATCAAAACAGTATGCTTGTCATTTCACAGCTTTATATGCAAATTCTGAGCTCTAAAAACATGAATTCTTAACACTACTTTTTTCAGAAAATGCCAACAAATTGAGCCAGAAAGGTAAATATAAACAATGTTCTCATTTCACAGTTTTCCACACATATTCTGAGCTCATAAACATGAACCCTTAAGGTTTTACAACAAACTCACCCTAACCCTAACCTAATGTGACCAGATTTTAACATTGGTAAAGCAGGACAGCATTGACCAGGGGAGTTCTATTATTATTATTATTATTATTATTATTATTATTATTATTACCTAAAATATTACAAAGAGTACACATATGCCTCTTTCCAAAATTTGGGACTTTTTAAAAATGCCTTGGGACACGTGACAAATTGTTAAAAATCGGGACTGTCCCACCAAAAGTAGGATGTCTGGTCACCTTGCCCTTACCCTAACCCTATCCCTAGCCTTATCCTAAACCTTAACCTAACCCTAAACCTAGCTATAACCCTAACCATACCTTACCCCTAACCATAACCATAACCATAACCATAACCATAACCATAACCATAACACTAACCCTAAGGCTTTTTACCACTTTGAGACAGTTTTCTTATCTGTATAAATATGAATTCTTAAGATTATAAAGGACTGTCTTCCAAAAATGCCAACACATTGAGCTAGAATCTAATCTAATAAATGAATAATATATAAATTAGGTGCCACTCTTCTACACCTAAGCCTCTCCCACCAGCCAAACCATACCGACTAGCCAGTCACAGCAACTATATGCAAATTAACCCAGCATGATATCAGCTAGCAGCCACAGAGCTAGAGTAAACAGGAGGCTTGCTTGCCCCAGCTATGGAGGAAGCTAAACTCCATGCCTACCTAGGATGGCTGTGGCCTCCACTCCAGGCAACAAAGTTTCAATTATGGAAGATAAATAAATCTGAGATACCTGCTTCCAGTCAGCATTGCTGGGGACTGTGCCCAGCCTGCAAACACCCATCAGCCCCACACCCAGCATGGCCCCACCCTCATGGGGTGAAGGTTCCTGCTGCGGTGCTTGGAAAGCCTGCAAACAACCATCAATCCCTCACCCAGGCTATCCAGGTACTCCCATAGGACCACCCCTTCCTGAAGGGGCTATGGCCAGACTGCAAATTACTATCAGCCCCTCACCCTGGCTAGTCTTGTTCCTCAGCAGGACCTCCCACCCCTAAGGGGCTGTAGCCATCCTGAAAACAGCCATCAGCGCCTCACCCATGCTGGCCAGGCACCACAGAAGGACACTCACCCTGATCTGGGACACCCTTCAGAGCAAGCCAGACAGCCCCAACCCATGCACCAGGCCTTTATGCTATATAATAAAAGGGTAATATACAAATAGACCCTAATAGCAAAACCACTGAGAATGGCAGGTCACAATGACAAGCACTGACAAGCAGGGAGCAGATGCTCAGTGCAGGAGCTCTGCGCAGCCACAAGCCAGGCTGATGCCTTCCAGTACAGCGGTGGTGGGGGAGCCTCTCCTGCCTCCTTAGCATTGTTCAAAATGTCCAACTGCAGCCTAGGCATGCTCACCGCTGACAAGTGGACATTCTATGAGAGCTCCTGGGCTGCCAGATGGTTGTCTGACTGCCAGTTTAGGCCCAATATCTCAGGGAGTGGGCCTATTCCAGCAGGTGGACATCCCTCAAGGGGTCTCAGACTGTGAGAAGGCACAGACCTGGCTAAGGGACCATCTAAGTGCACAAATTTTTGTGCACTGGGCCTCTACTTGTAAATATAAGAGCACTATTGTCATTTCAAAGCTTTATACACATACTCTGAGCTCTAGCCACATGAATTCTTAATGATTTACACCACTTTCTTCTGAAAACGATAAAATTGAGCCAGAATTGTAAATGTAAATAGTATTCTCATCATTTCTCAGCTTTTTAAATAAATTCTGATCACTATAGATATGAATTCTTAATGGTTTAATCCACGTTATTTGAATAATGCCAACTCATTAAGCTGGAATTTATACAAAAATTCTGAATTCTAGAAACATAAATTTTTAAGAGTTTAAACCATTTCTTCTGAAAATGCCAACTTGAGATTACCCCACAGGAAGATGTGATTCCCACACATGAAGATGTGACTTTCCAACAGGAAAAGAGAGTTTTTCCCAGGAAGATTTGATTCCTCCACTGGAAGAAGGGATCTTAAAAAATTAAGGCTCTTTTAAAATATAGAAAGTAATGTTTCCACACAGAAAGTCAGGTTTTGTGGGGGGAGATTGGATTACCCCATAGGAAGATGTGATTCCCACATAGGAGGATGAGATTCCCTCACAGGATGATGAGTATTCACCACAGGAATATGTGATTTTCCCGCAGGAAGAGGTAATTTCACCACAGGAAAAAGAGTTCTTCCCAGGAAGGTTTGATTCCCACACAGATAGAAGGGATCATCAACAGGTAGAAGGGATCAACAGGAAAGCTCTTTCACAATGTAAGAAGTTGTGTTTCCAGGCAAGATATCAGGTTACAGGGGAAGATTGTATTACCACACAGGAAAATGTGATTTCCCCACAGAAAGATGTGATTCCCTCATTGAAAGTTGTGCTTCCCCCACAGAAAGATGTGTATGCCACACAGGAAGTTATGATTCTTCCACAGGAAGATATCATTCCCCCACAGGAAGAGTTGATTCCTGAGCAGAAGATGGGTTCTTTAACAGGAAATTGTGACTCACCTACAGTACCTCCCCAACAGCAAGTTGTGATTACTTCACAAGAAGATGTTATTCCCCAACAATATTTTGTGACTCCCCCAAAGGAAGATGTGATTCCCACACAAGAACAGTTCTTCCCAGGAAAGTTTGAGTCCCCCACGGAAAGATATAATCCTCAACAGGAAGAAGAGTAATGCCAGGAAGATTTGAGTCCACCATAAAAGAAAGGTTCTCCAACTGGAAGACTCATTTGCATCACAGGAAGTTGTGTTTCTACACAAGAAGTCAGGATTTAATGGGGAAACTGGGTTTCCCCACAGAAATATGTGATTCCCACACAAGACTTTGTGATTCACCACACAGGAAGTTGTGATTTTCTACAGAAAGATGTGATTCCCCCCAAGAAGATGTAATTCCCTCACAGAAAGAAGTGTTATGCCAAGAAAGTTTGATTCCCCCACAGGAGGAAAGATATTTCAACAGGAAGGTTCATTTCCACCACAGGAAGTATCATTAGCATACAAGAAAATGTGACTCTCCCACAGGAAGTTGTGATTTCTTCACAGGAAGATGTAATTCCCACACATGAAAAGATAGTTCTTTCCAGGAAGATTTGATTCACCCATGGTAGAAGAGATCTTCAACACAAAGACTCTTTTAAAATATAGAAACTAGTGTCTCTACAGAGAAAGTTAGTTTTTATGGGGGAAGATTGGATTACCCCATAGGAAAATGAGATTCCTCCACAGGAAGAAGGATCCTTTCACAAGAAATTTTGATTCCCCTACATGTTCTCCCCCAGAGGAAGATGTGATTCCTCTTAAAGGAAGATGTGATTCCCAAACAGGATGTTGTGACTCCCCCAAGAAGAGGTGATTCTCACTCAGGAATAAGGGTCCTTTCACAGGAATTTCTGTCTTCCCTACATTCTACCACAGGAAGTTGTGGATCCTCCACAGGAAGCTGTTATTCCCCAACAAGATGTTGTGACTCCCCCACAGGAAGATGTGATTCTCCCATAGGAAGTTGTGATTCAGCCACGGGAAGATGTGAATCCCCCACAGAAAGTTGTGATTCCTCCACAGGAATATGTCATTCTCCTACAGGAAAATGTGATTCTCCTGCAGGAAGAGGGATCCTTTCACAGGAAGTTGTGAGTCCCCAACAGTTACTCCCCCAAAGGAAGTTGTGATTACTTCACATGAAGATATTATTCCTCCACAGGAAGTTGTGTTTCCAGGAAGATGTGATTCCCCCACAGAGAGTTGTGATTTCCACACAAGAAGATGTGAATCCCACACAGGAAGATGTGATTTCTCCACAGGAAGATGTAATTCCCCCACAGGAAGAGGTGATTCTCACGCAGGAAGAAGGGTCCTTTCACAGGAAGTTGTGACTCCACTATAATTACTTCCCCAGAGGAAGTTGTGGTTACTCAACAGGAAGCTGTTATTACCCAACAAGATGTTGTGACTCCCCCACAGGAAGATGTGATTCCTACACAAGAACAGTTCTTCCCAAGGAAGTTTGACTCCCCCACAGTAAGATATAATTCAAGGGAAGTTATGTTTCTACACAAGAAGTCACGATTTAACAGGGACAATTGGATTTTCCCACAAAAATATGTGGTTACCCCACATGAAGGTGTGATTAACCCCACAGAAAGTTATGATTTCCCCACAGGAAGATGATATTTCCCCACAGTAAGTTGTGGTTCCCCCACAGGAAGATGTTATTCCCCCATAGGAAGGTGTGAATCCCCCGAGGAAGTTGTGGTTACTCCATAGGAAGCTGTTATTCCCCCAACAAAATGTAGTGACTTCCTGACAGAAAGATGTGATCCCCACAAAACAAGAACACTTCTTCCCAGAAAAATTTAACTCCTCCACTGTAAGATACAATTCCCCATGGAAAGAAGAGTAATGCCCCTTAAGATTTGAGTCCACCTGAAAAAAAAAATGGTTCTCCAACATGAAGTCACTTGCGTCATGGGACGTTGTATTTCTACACAAGAAGTCAGGGTTTAACAAGGAACATTGGATTTTCCCACAAGAATATTTTGTTCCCCCACAGGTAGGTGTGATTAACACTCCCCCCCCCCCAGGAAGCTGTGATTTCCCCACAGGAAGATGGGATTCCGCACAGTAAGTTCTAGGTCCCCCACAGAAAGATTTTATTCCCCCACAGGAAGTTGTAATTTCCCCACAGGAAGCTGTGACTCCCCTACTGTTACTCCATCACAGGAAGTGGTGATTCCTCCACAGGAAGATGTCATTCCCCAAGGGGAAGAGGTGATTCACAAGCAGGAAGAAGTTTCCTTTCACAGGAAGTTTTGACTCCCCTACAGTTACTCCCCCAAAGGAAGTTTTGGTTCCTACACAGAATGATGTTATTCTCCAACAAGATATTGTTACTCCCCCAAAGGAAGATGTGATTTCCACCCAACAAGAACAGTTCTTTACAAGAAAGTTTGACTGGCCCACAGTAAGATGTCATTCCCCAAAGGGAAGAAGAGTAATACCAGGAAGGTTTGAGTCCCCCTGAAAAAAAATGTTCTCCAACATGAAGACTCGTTTCCGTCATGGGAAGTTGTGATTTTACACTAGAAGTCACGGTTTTACAGGGAAGATTGGATTTTCCCACAAGAATATGTGGAACCCCCACAGGAAGGTGTGATTAACCCACAGGAAGTTCTGTTACTCCATAGGAAGCTTTTATTACCCAATGAGATGTTGTGACTCCCCCACAGGGAGATGTCATTCCCCCATATGAAGTTGTGATTCCCCAGAGGAAGATGTGAATCCCCCAAAGGAAGTGGTGATTCCTCCACAGAAAGGTGTCATTCCCCCACAGGGAGAAGTGGTTCTCTAGCAGAAAGAGGGGCCCTTCACAGAAAGTTGTGAGTCCACAACAGTTACTCCCCCAAAGGAAGTTGTGATTACTTCATGAAGATATTATTCCCCCAGAGCAAGTTATGGTTCTTCCACAGGAAGATATTATTCCCCCAGAGCAAGTTGTGGTTCTTTCACAGGAAGATGTGATTCCACCACAGAAAGTGGTGATTACTCCACAGGAAGATGTCATTCCCTCACAGGAAGACGTGATTCCTCCACAGGAAGAATGGTCCTTTAACAGGAAATTGTGACTCCCTTCCAGTCACTCCACCACAGCAGGTTGTGGTTACTGAACAGGAAGCTTTTTTTCCTCAACAAGATGTTGTGATTCCCCCAAAGAAAGATGTTATTCCTCAAAAGGAAGTGGTGATTCCTCTACAGGAGGATGTCATTCCCTCACAGAAAAATGTGATTCTCCAACAGGAAGTTGTGATTCCCCCAAGAATATGTGAATCACACAGGAAATTTTGGATCCCCAACAGAAAGATATGATTCCCCCACAGGAAGCTGTGATTTCCAAACAAGAAGATGTAAATCCCACAGGAAGTTGTGATTCATAAACAGGAAGAGGTTATTCTCCCACAGGAAGAAGGGTCCTTTCACAGGAAGTTGTGAGGCCCCTAAAGTTACTCCCCCACAGGAAGTTTTGGTTACTCCTCAGGAAGCTGCTATTCCCTAATAAATTCTTGTGACTCCCCAACAGGCAGATGTGATTGCCACAGAACAAAAACAGTTCTTCCCAGAAAAGTCTGAATCCTCCACAGTAAGATATAATTACCCAATGGGAATAAGAGCAATGCCTGGAAGGTTTGAGTTCACCTGAAAATAACTGGTTCTCCAATATGAAGACTCACTTGCATCACAGGAAGTTGTGTTTCTACACAAGAAGTCAGGGTTTAACAGGGAAGATTGCATTTTCCCACAAGATTATGTGGTTCCCTCACAGGAAGGTGTGATTAACCCCACAGGAAGTTGTGATTTCCTCAGAGGAAGATGTGATTCCCCCACAGGAGGTTGTGGTTCGCCACAGGAAGATGTCATTCTCCCATAGGAAGTGGTGATTCCCCCACAGGAAGATGTGAATCCCCCAGAGGAAGTGGTGATTACTCCACAGAAAGGTGTCATTCCCCAACAGTAAGAGGTGATTGTCTCGCAGTAAGAAGAGTCCTTTCATAGGAAGTTGTGTCTGCCCAACAGTTACTCCCCCACAGGGTGTTGTGGTTGCTCCACTGGAGGCTGTTATTCCGCAACAAGATGTTGGGACTCACCAACAGGAAGATATGCTTCCCCCACAAGAAGTTGTGATTCCGCCACAGGAAGATGTGAATCCTCCACCAGAATTTGTGATTCCTCCACAGGAAGATGTCATTCCCCCACAGGAAGAGGTGATTCCCCCACAGGAAGAATGGTCCTTTCACAGGAAGTTGTGACTCCCCTGCAGTTTCTCCACCACAGGAGGTTGTGATTACTAAACAGGAAGTTTTTATTCCCCAACAAGATGTTGTGACTCCCCCACAGAAAGATGTGATTCCCCAATAGGAAGTAATTTCCCCACAAGAAGATGGTAATCCTCAAAAGGAAGTGGTGATTCCTCCACAGGAGGATGTCATTAACCCACAGGAAAATGTGATTCTTCCACAGGTAGTTTTGATTCCCCCAAGAAGATGTGAATCACACAGGAAGTTATGATGCAGAAACAGGAAGATGTCATTCCCCCACAGGAAGAAGGGTTCTTTCACAGGAAGTTGTAAATATCCTATAGTTACTCCCTCACAGGAAGTTGTGGTTACTCCTCAGGAAGCTGTTATTCCCTAATAACATGTTGTGATTCCCAAACAGGCAGAAGTGTTTACCACACAGTAAGAACAGTTCTTCCTGGAAAAGTTTGACTCCCCGACAGAAATATATAATTACTCCATGGGAAGAAGAGTAATGCCTGGAAATTTGAGTCCACCTGAGAAAAACTGGTTCTCCAATAGGAAGACTCACTTGCATCACGGGAATTGTGTTTCTACACAAGAAGTCAGTAATTAACAGGGAAGATTGCATTTTCCCACAAGATTATGTGGTTCCCTCACAGGAAGGTGTGATTAACCCCATAGGAAGTTGTTATTGTCCCACAGGAAGATGTGATTCCTCTGAAGGAGGTTGTGCTACCCCCCCCCCACACACACACAGGAAGATGTGATTCCCCCTTAGGAAGTTGTGATTCCTTCACAGGAAGATACAAATCCCCCACAGGAAGTTGTGATTCTCCCAAAGGAAGCTGTCATCCCCCTACAGGAAGAGGTGATTGTCACCCTGGAAGAAGGTTTCTTTCACAGGATGTTGTGTCTGCCCCACAGTTACTCCCCCACAGGAAGTTGTGGATGCTCCACAGGAAGCTGTTATTCCCCAAAAAGATGTTGTGACTCCCCCACAAGAAAATGTGATTCCCACACAACAAGAACAGTTCTTCCCAAGAAAGTTTGACTCCCCCAAAGTAAGATATAATTCCCCAAAAAGAAGAAGAGTAATGCCAGGAAGGTTTGATTCCACCATAAAAGAAAATGTTCTCCAACATGAAGACTCATTTGCATCATGGAAAGTTTTGTTTCTACACCAGAAGTCACCGTTTAACAGGGAATATTGGATTTTCTCATAAGAATATGTGGTTCTCCAACAGGAAGGTGTGATTAACCCCACAAGAAGTTATGATTTCTGCACAGGAATATGTGATTCCCCCACAGGAAGTTGTGATTCCCCCAAAGGAAGATGTGATTCTCCCACAAGAAGAGGGGTCCTTTCACAGGAAGTTGTGACTCCCCAACAGTTACTCCCACAAAGGAAGTTGTGATTATTTACAGGAAGTCTTATTCCCCAACAAGATGTTGTGACTCCTCCCTAGGAATATGTGATTTCCACACAAGAAGAACAGTTCTTCCCAAGAAAGTTTGACTCACCCACAGTAAGATATAATCCCCCCCTCCTGAGAAGAAAAGTAATACCAGGAACATTTGATTCCATGAAAAAAAAAGTTCTCCAACAGGAAGTCATTGCATCACAGGAAGTTGTGTTTCTACTAAAACGTCAGGGTTTCAAGTGTAAGATTGAATTCACCCACAGGAATATGTGATTCCCTCAAAGAAGGAGTGATTCCACCCACAGAACGTGTTATTTCCCACAGAAAGATGTGTTTCTTCACAGGAATTTGTAATTCCACCACAGAAAGAAGAGAACTGTCAAGAAAGTTTAATTTCCTCATGGGAGGAAAGCTATTCCAAAAGGAATGTTCATTTCCACCACAGGAAATATCATTGCTATTCAGGAAGATGTGACTCTCCCACAGGAAGTTGTGATTCTCCCAAAGGAAGATGTGATTCCCCTATAGAAAGATGTGATCACCCCCACAGTATAAACAAATTTTTCCCAGGAAGGTTTGATTTTCCTGCAGGCAGAAGGGATCTCCAACACAAAGGCTCTTTTACAATATAGGAAGTTGTATTTCTACACAGAAAGTCAGGTTTCACAGGAGAAGTTTGCATTATCCCATAGGAAGATCTGGTTCCACCATAGAAAGATGAGATTGTCTCAGAGGAAGATGTGATTCCACCACAGGAAGATGTAATTCCATGCAGGACAAAGTGTCCTTGAGCAGGAAGATATGATTCCCCTACAGGTACTCCCCTAGCAGAAGTGGTGATTGCTCCACTGGAAGATGTGATTCCCAAACAGGATGTTGTCAATGCCTAAGAGGAAGATGTGATTCCCACAAGGGAAGAAGGGTTTATCCCAGGAAGCTTAGATTCCCAGAAAGGAAGATATAATTCCCTTTGGAAGAAGAGTTCTGCCAGGAAAGGTGGATTCCCCAACAGAAAGTAATGATTGTCAACAGGAAGGCTCTATTACACCACAGGAAGTTGTGTTTGTACACAAGTCAGAGTTTCACAGTGGAATATTTGAGTCCCCCACAGGAAGATGTGATTCTCCTACAGGAAGTTGTGATGCCCCAAAAGAAAGATGTGATTACCCCATGGGAAGAAGGGGTCAGCAACAGAAAGGCTCATTGTTCTGCAGGAAGTTGTGTTTTTACACAGGAAGAAACATTACCATATAGTAAGATTTGATTCTCCTTAGGAAGATGTGATTTTCCACAGGAAGATGTAATTCCCACACAGGAAGAAGAGTTCTGCCAAGAAAGTTTGATTCTGGCACATGAGAAAAGTTATTCCAACAGGAAGGTTCATTTCCACCACAGGAAGTATCATTTCCATACAGGAAGATGTGACTATCCCACAGGAAGTTGTGGTTCCCACACATGAAAATGAAATTAGTCCACAGAAATAAAGTTCTTCCCAGGAAGGTTTGATTCTCACAGAGGTAGAAGGGATCATCAACAGGCAGCCTCTTTCACAATTTAGGAAATTGTGTTTCTACAAAAGATGTCACGTTTTACAGGGGAAGATTGTATTAACCCACAGGAAAAAGTGATTCCCACACAGGAAGATGTGATTCCCCAACAATAAATTGTGATTCCCCCACAGGAAGATGTGATTCCCACAGTGGAAGTTGTGATTCCCCCACTGGAAGAAGTGAATCCAACATTGGAAGTTGTGATTCCTGTACAGGAAGATGTCACTCCCCCACAGGAAGTGGTGATTCCCCCGCAGGAAGAAGGGTTGTTTCGTAGGAAGTTGTGATGCCCATATAGTTACTCCCTAACAGGAAGTTGTGGTTACTCCACAGGAAGGTGTTATTCCTCAACAAGATTTTGTGCCTCCCTTACAGAAGGTGTGATTCCCACACAGCAAGAACACTTCTTCCCAGAAAAGTTTGAGTCTCCCACAGGAAGATATAATTCCCCCATGGGAAGAAGAGTAATACCAGGAAGGTTTGAGTCCACCTGAAAAAAAAAAGGTTCTCCAACATGAAGACTCATTTGTGTTACAGGAAGTTTATTTCTTCACAAGAAGTCATGGTTTAACAGGGAAGATTGGATTTTCCCACAAGAATATGTGGTTCCCCCACAGGAAGTTGTGATTCCTCTACATGAAGATGTGAATCCCCAAAAGGAAGTTGTGTTTCCTCCACAGAAAGATATAATTCACCCACAGGAAGATGTGATTCCCCCTCAGGAAGAAGGGTCCTTTCACAGGAAATTTTGATGCCCCTACAGTTATTCTCTAACAGGAAGTTGTGATTACTCCAACAGAAAATGTTATTCCCCAATAAGATGTGACTTCCCCACAGGAAGATGTGATTCCCACACAAGAAGTACAGTTCTTCCCAGGAAAGTTTGACTCCCTCACAGTAAGATATAATTCCCCCACGGGAAGAAAAGTAATGCCAGGAACATTTGCTTTCACCAAAATAAAAGGTTCTCCAATTGGAAGACTCATTTGCATCACAGGAAAGTGTGTTTCTACTCAGATACTCAGGGTTTCACATGGAATATTAGATTCCCCTACAGGAATTTGTGATTTTCACACAGGAAGGAGTGATTCCCCTACAGAAAGAAAAGATCTGCCAAGAAAGTTTAATTTCCCCACAGGAGGAAAGTTCTTCCAAAAGGAAGGTTCATTTCCACCACAGGAAGTATCATTTATATACAGGAAGATGTGACTCTCCCACAGGAAGTTTTGATTTCCCCAAAGGAAGATGTGATTTCCCCACAGGAAGATGTAATTACCCCACAGGATAAAAGAGTTCTTCCCAGGAAGGTTTGATTCCCCCACAGGCAGAAGGGATCACCAACACTAAGGCTCTTTTACAATATAGGATGTTGTGTTTCTACACAGGAAGTCATGTTTCACAGAGGAATTTTGGATTATCCCATAGGAAGATCTGATTCCTTCATAGGAAGATGAGATTTTCTCAGAGGAAGATGTGATCACACCACAGGAAGTTGTGATTCCCACACAGGATGCAAGGTCCTCACACAGGAAGATATGATTCCCCTACAGGTACTTCCCTAGCGGAAGTTGTGATTTTTCAGCAGGAAGATGTCTTTCCCCAAAAGGATGTTGTGACTCCCCTAGAGTAATCTGTCATTCACGCACAGGAAGAAGCTTTATTCTCAGAAAGCTTTGAATCACACAAAGGAAGATGTAATTCCCTCATGGGAAGAAGAGTTCTGCCAGGAAGGGTTGATTCCCCACCAGGAAGAAATGATCATCAACAGCAAGGCTCTATTACACCACAGGACATTGTGTTTATACACATCAGGATTTCACAGTGGAATCTTAGATTTCCCCTCAGGAAGATGTGATTCCCCTACAGGAAGTTGTGATGTCCCAACAAAAACATGTGATTCTCCCATAGGAAGAAGGGATCAGCTACAGAAAGGCTCATTCTTCCGCAGGAAGTTGTGTTTTTACACATGAAGAAACATTTCCATACCAGAAGATTTGATTCTTCCTAGGAAGATGTAATTTTCCACAGGAAGATGTAATTCCCCCATAGGAAGAAGAGTTCTGCCAAGAAAGTTTGATTCCTCCATAGGAGAAAAGTTATTCCAACAGGAAGGTTCATTTCCACCACAGGAAGTATCATTTCCATACAGGAATATGTGAATATCCCACAGGAAGTTGTGATTGCCCCACAAGAAGATGTGATTCCCACACATGAACATGTAATTATCTCACTGAAAAAGAGAGTCCTTCCCTGGAAGATTTGATTCTTCCTCAGGTAGAAGAGATCTTCAACATGAAGACTCTTTTACAATATAGAGTGTTGTACCTCTACAGAAGAAGTCAGGTTTTATGGGGGAAGATTGGATTACCACATAGGAAGATGTGATTCCAGCATAGGAAGATAAAATTTCCTCACAGAAAGATGAGATTCCACCACAGGAAGATGTGATTCCCAGCAGAAAGCAGTATTCTTTCACAGGAAATTTTGATTCCCCTAAAGGTCCTCCCCCAAAGGAAGATGTGATTGCTACACAGTTCTTCCCAGGAAGCTTTGATTCCAAGAAAGGAAGATATAATTCCCTCATGGGAAGAAGAGTTCTGCCAGGATGGTTTGATTCCCCAACAGGAAGAAGTGATCCGCAACAGGAAGGCTGTATTACTCCACAGAAAGTTGTGTTTCTACACAAGTCACCTTTTAACAAGGCATATTAGATTCCCTCACAGGAAGATGTGATTCCCCTACCGGAAGTTGTGATAACTCCACCAAAACTATGTGATTCCCTCACAGCAAGAGGTAATTTCCCCACAGGCAGTACAGTTTTGGCATTAAAGTTTGATTCCCCAACAGGAAGAAGAGATCAACAACAGAATGGCTCATTTTCAACAAAGGAAGCTGTGTTTTAACACAGCAAGAACCATTTACATATGGGCATATTTGATTCGCCCACAGGAATTTGTGATTCCCCTCACTAAGTTGTATTTCACCACAGGAAGAACATTTATGCCAAGAAAGTTTAATTTCTTCACAGTAGGAATGTTATTCCACCAGGAATGATCATTTCCACCACAGGAAAAATTTCCATACAGGAAGATGAGACTCTCCCCCAGGAATTTGTGATTGCCCTACAGGAAGATTTGATTCCCCAAATGAAGTTTTGATTTCCCCACAGGAAGATGTGATTCCCCCCCAGGAAGAGGTAATTTCCCTGAAGGAAAAATAGTTCTTCCCAGGAAGCTTTGATTGCCCCCAGGTAGAAGGGATCATCAACAGGAAGCCTCTTTCACAATATAAGAACTTATGTTTCTACACAAGATGTCACGTTTTACAAGAGAAGATTGTATTACCCCACAGGAAAAGGTGATTCCCCACAGGAAGATGCGAATCCAAAACAGTAAATTATGATTCTCCAAAGAAAGATGTGATTCCCTCACAGGAAGTTGTGAGTCTCCAACAGGAATATGTGATTATCCCACAGTAAGTTCTGGTTCCCCCACAGGAAGATGTGGTTCCCCCACAGGAAGTTGTGATTCCTCCACACGAAGATGTGAATTCTTCAAAGGAAGTGGATTCCTCCACAGAAAGATGTCATTCCCCCACAGAAAGAGGTGATTACCCCATAGAAAGAAGGGTCCTTTCACAGGAAGTTGTGATGCCCCTACAGTTATTCCCTAACAGGAAGTTTTGATTACTCCAATGGAAGATGTTACTCCCCAATAAGATGTTGTGACTCCCTCACAGGAAGATGTGATTCCCACACAAGAAGAACAGTTCTTCCTAAGAAAATTTGACTCCACCACAGTAAGATATAATTCCCCCATGGGAAAATAAGTAATGCCCAGAACATTTGAATCCACCACAAAGAAAGATTCCCCAAATGAAGACTCATTTGCATCACAGGAAGATGTGTTTCTACCCAAAAACTCAGGGTTTCACATGGATAATTGGATTATCCCACAGGAATATGTGATTTCTTCACAGGAGGAAGTGATTCCCCCACAGAAAGAAGAGCTCTGCCAAGAAAGTTTGATTTCCCCATAGGAGAAAAGTTATTCCAAAATGATGATGTGATTCCCCCACAGGAAATATGTTAATCCCACACAGAAAGTTGTGATTCCTGCACAAGAAGAACAGTTTTTCCCAGAAAAGTTTGGGTCCCCCACGATAAGATATAGTTCCCGATAGGAAGAACAGTAATGCCAGGAAGATTTGAGTCCACCTAAAAAAAGGTTCTCCAAAGGGAGACTCATTTGCGTCACGGGAAGTTGTGTTTCTACACAAGAAGTCAGGGTGTAACAGGGAAGATTGGATTTCCCCACAGGAATTTGTGACTCCCCCACAGGAAGGTGTGATTCATTGCACAGGAAGTTGTGATTCCTCACAGAAATATGTGATTCCCCCAAAGGAAGATGTAATTTTCTTCCAGAAAGAAGTGTTATGCCAAGAAAGTTTGATTCCCCCACAGGAGGAAAGTTATTCCAACCAAAAGGTTCATTTCCAACACAGGAAGTATCATTTCCATACAGGAAGATATGACTCTCCCACAGGAATTTGAGATTCCCACACAGGAAGATGTGGTTCCTCCACAGGAAGCTGTGAATCCCCCACAGGAAGTTGTGATTCCTCCACAGGAACATGTCATTCCTCCACAGGAAGTTGTGATTACTCCACAGGAAGATGTGATTCCCACAGAATCAGAAGAATTCTTCCCAGGAAAGTATGAGTCCTGCACAGTAAGATATAATTCCCCTATAGGAGGAAAAGTAATTCCAACAAGGTTTGATTCCACCATAAAAGAAAAGGTTCTCCAACAGGAAGTCTCATTTGTATCACAGGAAGTTGTGTTTCTACTCAAAAATCCAGGATTTAATGGGGGAAGATTAGATTCCCCCAGTGGAACTTGTGATCTCCATGGAAGAAGATGCAATTTTCCAACAGGAAGCAGAGTGTGCCAGAAAAGTTTGATTACCTCGCAGGAAGAAAAAAACTCCAACAGGAATGTTCATTTCCACCACAAAAAGTAGCTTTTCCATTCAGGAAGATGTGACTTCCCCACAGGAAATAATGATTCCCCCACAGTAAGATGTGATTCCCCTACAGGAAGGTGTGATAACCCCACAAAACAATGTGATTTACCCACAGGAAGAGGTAATTTCCCCACATGAAGAAGAGTTTGGGCAGTTGAGTTTGATTGTCCTACAGGAAGATAGGATAAAAAACAAAAAGGCTCATTTCCACCAAAGGAAGCTATGTTTTAACGCAGCAAGAACCATTTATGCATGACTCCAGGTGCAAGCTGACAATGTCCTTGCACTTGAAGGGACTGATAAGATTCAGTCCCCTACCCACTCAGTTTTCTCAGGCTTGTTTGCATGGCGAATTATCAATAGAATGAGAGCATTATTTCAAGGCTTTACTAAGAAGTCTGTAACTATTTACTGAGATATGCTGTACCAAGCTTTCTCTCCCTTCAATGTTTATAAAAACAGAGTACATTTCTGTTAACGAGCCGCCTATTCAGTGTTTGTGTATAAAGTTGCTGTGTTCAATGAACGACTTGCAGACCTCCTGTCCCAAGCTTTTTCTTGTACTTCTTTTCTCAATTCCCACCTCTATACCTCAGCCACCCTAGTTCACCTGTCAGGCTGGCACTGAAACATTTACATAGGGAAATATTTGATTCTCCCACAAGAAATGGTAATTCCGCACACAAAGATGTAATTCTCCCACAGGAAGAAGAGTTCTGCCAAGAAAGTTAGATTCCCACAGAGGGGGAAAGTTATTCCTACAGGATGAATCATTTCTACCACAGGAAGTATCATTTCCATACAGGAAGATAAGACTCTCCACTAGGAAGTTGTGATTCTCCCCACAGGAAGATGTGATTCCCCCAAATGAAGTTGTGATTCCCCCACAGAAAGATGTGATTACCCCACAGGAAGAGGTGAATCTGCCTCATGAATAAGGATCCTTTCTCAGAAAGTGTGAGGCCCCTACAGTTACTCCCTAACAGGAAGTTGTGATTACTCCATAGAAAGATGTTATTTTCTAACAAGATGTTGTCACTCCCTCAAAGAAAGATGTGATTCCCACACAACAAAAAGGAAGGGTCATTTCCACCACTGGAAGTATCATTTCCATACAAGAAGATGAGACTCTGTCCCAGGAAGTTATGATTCCCTCACAAGAAGATGTGATTCCCCCAAAATAAGTTTTGATTCCCTGAGAGGAACATGTAATTCCCCCAAATGAAGTGTGATTCCCCCACAGGAGAGAGGTGATTCCCCTGCAGGCAAAAGGGTACTTTAACAGGAAGTTTTGATTCCCCTACAGTTACTCTACCACGTGGAGTTGTGATTATACCACAGGAATATGTTATTCCCAAACAAGATGTTGGGACTCCCCCACTGGAAGATGTGATTCCCACACAACAAGTAGTTCTTCCCAGGAAAGTTTGTGTCCTTAACAGTAAGATATAATTCCCCCACAGGAAGAACAGGAATGCCAGGAAAGTTTGATAACAGCACAAAAAAAGTTCTCCAATAGGAAGATTCATTTCAATCACAGGAAGTTGTGTTTTTACATAAGAATTCAGGTTTTAACGAAGAACATAGGATTCCTCCACAGGAATATGTGATTCCCCTACAGGAAGTTGTGGATCTCATACAGGAAGCTGTGATTCATTCACCACAGAAAAATGTGAATGCTCCACAGGAAGATGTATTTCCCCAACAGGAAAAAGAGTTCTGCCAAGAAAGTTTGATTCCCAACAGAAAGACAGTTATTCCAACAGGAAGGATCATTTACACTGCAGGAAGTATCATTTCCATACAGGAATATGTGACTCTCCCACAGAAAGTTATGATTCCTCCAAAGGAAGATGTGATTCCCCCACAGGAAGATGTAATTTCCCCACAGGAAAAAGGACTTCTTCACAGGAAGGTTTGATTCCCCAATAGGTAGAAGGAATCATCAACACGAAGGCTCTTTTACAATGTAGGAAGTTGTGTTTCTACACAGGAAGTCAGGATTTACGGGGAAATATTGGATTACTCCACAAAAGATGAGATTCCCTCAAAGGAAGATATGATTCCACCACAGGAAGATGTGATTCCCCCACAGTGTGAAGGGTACTTTCACAGATAGTTGTGATTCCCCTAGTGTTACTCCCCCACATGAAGTTGTGATTCCTCCACAGGACGATGTGATTCCCTAACAGGATTTTGTGACACCCCACAGGAACATGTGATTCCCACACAGGATCATGAGTTCTTCCCCAGAAGTTTGATTCCCCCAAAGGAAGATGGTATACTCCATGGGAAAAATAGTTTGCCTGAAAGTTTTGATTCCTCAACAAGAAGAAGGAATTCTTAAAAGGAAGGCGTTTTTACACCACAGGAAGTTGTTTTCCTTCAAAAGAAGTCAGAGTTTCAGAGAACAAGATTGGGTATCCCCACAGGAAGATATGATTGCCACACAAGAAGATGTGGTTCTCTCACAGGAAGTTGTGATCCCCCAGTGGAAGATGTAATTTCCCAACAGGAAGCAGAGTTCTGCCAGGAAAGTTTGACTCCCCCACAGGAAAAAAAGTACTCCAACAGGAAGGCTCATTTTCACTGTAGGAAGTGACATTTCCATTCAGGAAGATGTGATACAGGAAATAATAATTCCCCAATGGGAAGATGTGTTTTTCCTACAGAAAGTTGTTATGATGCCACAAAAGATGTGATTCCCCCACAGGAAGAAGACTTCTGGCAGGAAAGTTTTATTCCACTGCAGGAAGAAGGGATCAACAATAGAAAGGCTCATTCCCAACAAAGGAAGCTGTGTTTTTACACAGCAAAAACCATTTCCATGTGGGAATATTTGATTCTCCCACAGGAAGTCATGTTTCCCCACACCAAGATGTAATTCCCCCACAGGAAGAAGTGTTCTGCCAGGAAAGTTTAATTCCTCCACAGGAGGAAAGTTATTCCAACAGGAAGGATCATTTCCACCACAGGAAGTATCATTTCCATATAGGAAGATGTGACTCTGCCCCAGGATGCCAGGGACTGCCTGACTGGTGAACCAGGTTGGCTGAGGTAGGGAGGTGGGAATTGAGTAAAGAAGGACAAGAAAAAGCTGGGGACAGGAGATCTGCAAGTCATTCATTGAACACAGCAACTTTACACAACTATTACACAACTGTGTAATACACAGTTAATACAGTTTTGTACACAAACACTGAATAGCCAGCTCGTTAACAGAAATGTACTCTGTTTTTCTAAACATCGAAGGGAGAGAAACCTTGGTACAGCATATCTCAGTAAATAGTTACAGACTTCTTAGTAAAGCCTTGAAATAATGCTCTCATTCTATTGATAATTCGCCATGCAAACAAGCCTGGGAAAATTGTGTGGATAGGGGACTGAATATTATCATTCCCTTCAGATGCAAGGACTTTGTCAGCTTATACCTGGCCTCCCACATCAGGAAGTAGTGATTCCCCCATATGAAGATGTGATTTCCCCAAATGAAGTTAAGATTCCCCCACAAGATGATGTGATTCCCCACAGAAAGTTGTAATTATACCACAGGAAAAAAAGAGTTCTTCCCAGGAAGATTTTATTCCCCCACAGATAGAAGGGAAATTCAACATGAAAACTCTTTTACAATATAGGAAGTTATGTTTCTATACAGGAAGTCTGGTTTTACAGGGGAATATTGGATTACCCCATATGAAGATATGATTACCGCACATGAAGATTAGGTTCCCTCACAGGAAAATGTGATTCCCCCATAGGACGAAGGGACTTTTCACAGGAAGTTGTGATTCCCCTACAGTTACTCCCCCACAGGAAGATGTGATTCCTGAACAGGATGTTGTGACTCCCCCTAAGGAAGATGATATTCCCCCATAGGAAGAGGTAATTACCCTGCAGGAAATAGAGTTCTTCCCAGGAAGGTTTGATTCCCCCACAGGTAGAAGGGATTTTCAACACAAATGCTCTTTTATAATATAGGAAGTTATGTTTTTATGCAGGAAGTCCTAAGTTTTACAGGGGAACATTGGATTACCCCATAGGAAGATGTGATTCCACTGCAGTAAGATGTGATTCCCCCAAAGGATGAAGTTTTCTTTCACAGGAAGTTGTGACTCCCCTACTGTTACTCCCCAACAGGAAGATGTGATTCCCCACAGGAAGAAGAGTTCTGCCAAGAAAGTTTGATTCATTCCCAGGAGGAAAGTTATTCCAACAGGAAGGTTCATTTCCATCACAGGAAGTATCATTTCCATACAGGAAGGTGTGACTCTCCCATAGAAAGCTGTGATTCCAAACAGGAAGATGGAATTGCACCACAGGTAAAAGAGTTATTTCCAGGAAGGTTTGATTTCCCCATAGGTAGAAGGGATCATCAACACGAGGGCTCCTTTACAATATAGATAGTTGTGCTTCTACACAGGAAGTCAAGTTTTACAGGGAAAGATTGGATTACCTTGCAGGAAAATGTGATTACCCAACAGGAAGAAGGGTTCTGCCAGGAAGGTTTAATTCCCCCAAAAGGAGGAAAAAAATTCCAACTGTAAGGTGCAATTCCACCACAGGAAGTATCATTTCCATACAGGAAGATGTGAATACACCAAAAGAAGTTGTGATACCTCCACAGGAAGATGACATTCCCCCACAGGAAGATGTGATTCCCCCCAGGAAGAAGGGTCCTTTCACTGGAAATTGTGATTCCTCTACACTTACTCTCATACAGGAAGCTATGAGTCCTCCACAGGAACATCAGATTTATTAATAGGATATGGTGAATCCCCCACAGGCAGATGTGATTCCCACACAGGAAGAAGAGTTCTTCCCAGGAGAATTTCATTTGCCCAGAGGATAATTTAATTCCCCCAGGGTTAGAAGAGTTCTGCCAGGAAGGTTTGATTTCCCAACAGGAAGAAAGGATCATCAACAGAAAGGCTCTATTAAAGCACAGAAAGTTGTGTTTCTACACAAGTAAGGGTTTCACAGGGGAAGATTAGATTCCTCCACAGGAAGATGTGATTCCCCTACAGGAAGTTGTGATGACCCCACAAAAAGATGTGATTTCCTCACAGGAAGAGGTAATTTCCTCACAGGAGAAAGAATACTTGCAGGAAAGTATGATTCCCGAAAAGGAAGAAAAGACCAACAACAGAAAGGCTCATTTCCACCAAATAAAGCTGTATTTTTAAACAGGAAGAACTATTTCCATACAGGAAGATTTGATTCTCCAACAGGAAGATGTGATTCCCCACAGGAAGTTGTAATTCCACCACGGAAAGTAGAGTCATGCCAGGAAAGTTTGATTCCCCTCACAGAAGTAAAGGACTTCCAATAGGAAGGGTGTGTTCCAAAACAGGAAATATCATTTCCATAAAGGAAGATGTGACTCTTGCACAGAAAGTTGTTATTCCCCCTCAGGAAGATGTGATTCCACCAAATGAAGTTGTGATTCCCCCATAGGAAAATGTCATTCCCCCACAGGAATATGTAATTACACCACAGGAAAAAGAGTCTTTCCTAGGAGGCTTTGATCCCCCCACAGGTAGAAGGTATCATCAACAGGAAGGCTCTTTTACAATATAGTTGTGTTTCCAAGAAGATGTCAGGTTTTACAGAGGAAGATTGGGTTACCCCACAGGCAGATGTGATTTCCCCACAGGAAGATGTGATTCCTTCACAGGATGATGTAATTCTCCCACATGAAGAAGAATAATGCGAAGAAGGTTTGATTCCCCCACATAAAGAAAGATTCTCCAACCGGAAGGCTCATTTCCATCACAGGAAGTTGTTTTCTACACAGGAATCAAGGTTTACACAGGAGAAGATTGGATTGCCCCAAAGGAAGTTATTATTCTCCAACAGGAAGTTATGATTCCTCCAAAAAAAGATGTAATTTCCACACAGGGAGATGTGATTCCCCACAGAGGAAGAAAGAAGAGTTCTACCACCAAAATTTGATTCACCCTGCAGGAAGAAAAATACTCCAACAGGAAGGCTCATTTCAACCACAGGAAGTAGCATTTCCATTCAGTATGATTTAACTCACCCAAAGGAAGTAATGATTCCCTAACAGGAAGATATAATTACAGAAAGGAAGATGTGATTCTTCCATATGGAGGTGTGATTTCCCCACAGGAAGAGGTAATTCCCAAACAGGAAGAAGAGTTCTGGCAGGATAGCTTGATTCCCCAGCAGGAAGAAGGGATTGAAAATGTAAGACTCATTTCCACCAAAGGAATCTGTGTATTTACACAGGAAAAACTGTTTCAATTTGATTATCCCACAGGAAGTCATGATTCCCCACATGAAGATGTAATTCCCACACAGGAAGACGAGTTCTGCCAAGAAAGTTTGATTTCCCCACAGGAGGAAAGTGATTCAACAGGACATATCATTTTCATAGAAGAAGATGTGACTCCTGCACAGAAAGTTGTGATTCTCCCACAGGAAAATGTGATTTGCCAAATAAAGTTATGATCACCCCCAGAAAGATGTGATTCCCCCAGATGTAATTACACTGCAGAAAAAAGAGTTCTTCCCAGGAAGGTTTCATTCTTACACAGGTAGAAGGGATCATCAACAAGAAGCCTCTTTTACAATATAGAAAGTTGTGATTCTACACAAGATGTCAGGTTTTACAGGGGAATATTGGATTACCCCCAGAATGATAAGATTCCCCATATGAAGTTGTGATTCCTCCAAAGGAAGATGTCATTCCCCCACAGGATGATGTGATTTCCCCTCAGGAAGAAGGGTCTGTTCACAGGAAGTTATGATTCCTCTACTGTTACTCCCACACAGGAAGTTGTGATTCCACAAAAGGATGTTGTGACTCCCCCAAAGGAATATGTGATTCCCTCACAGCAAGAAGAGTTCTTCCCAGGAAAGTTTGAGTCCCTCACAGTAAGATATGATTTGACCACAGGAAGATTGACAGGAAGGTGTGATTCCACCACTGAAACGAAGATCCTCCAACAGGAAGACTAATTTGCATCACAGGAGGTTTTGTTTCTACACAAGAAGTCAGGGTTTAATGCGGAAGATTGGATTCCCCCACAGGAATATGTGATTCCCCTACAGGAAGGTGTGAATCCCATACAGGAAGCTGTGATTCCCTCACAGGAAGATGTAATTCTCCAACAGTAAAGAGAATCCTGCCAGGAAGGTTTGATTCCCCAACAGGATGAAAAAAATTCCCACAGAAGTTTCATTTCCACCACAGGGAATATCATTTCTATTACAGGAAGATATGACTCCCCCACAGGAAGTTGTGATTCCCTGACAGGAAGGTGTGATTCGCCCACAGGGATTTGTGATTCCTCCATAGGAAGATGTCATTACCCCACAGGAAGATGTGATTCCACCACAGGAAGTTGTGATACCTTGACAGGAAGATGTCATTCCTGCACAGGAAGAGGTGATTTCTCCACAGGAAAAAGGGTCCTTTCACAGGAAGGTGTGATTCCCTTACAGTTGCTCCCCCACAGGAAGATTTGATTCCCCAACAAAATGCTGTGACTGCCCCACAGGTAGATAATACTCCTAAAGAGGAAGAAGAGTTCTTCTCAGGCAAATTTGAGTCCCAATCAGGAAGATATAATTCCCCCATAGGAAGAAGAGTAATGCCAACAAGGTTTGCTTCCAACACAGAAAAAAAGGTTCTCCAACAGGAAGACTCATTTCCATCACTGGAAGTTGTTTTCTACACAATAAGTCAGGATTTCATGGGGAAGATTGGATTTCCCCACAGGAATATGTGATTCCCCCATAGGAAGGTGTGATTCCCCACCACAGGAGGATGTGATTCCCCACAGAAAGAAGAGTTCTGCCAGGAAGGTTTGATTCCCCCACAAGAGAAAAAGGTTTCCCGCAGAAGGTTCATTTCCACAACAGGATGTATTGTTTCCATACAGGAATATGTGACTCCCTCACAGGAAGTTGTGATTATCTGACAGGAAGATGTGGTTTCCTCACAGAAGTTGTCATTTCCCCACATGAAGATGTGATTCCCCTGCAGGAAGAAGGGTCCTTTCACAGAAGGTGATGATCCCCTACAGTTACTCCTCTACAGGATGTTGTGCTTCCTCCATTAGAACATTAGATTCACCCACCAGGATGTTGTGACTCCCCCACAGGAAGATATGATTCTCACAAAGGAAGAAGAATTTTGCCAAGAAAGCTTAATTCTCCCACAGGAGGAAAAAAATTCCAACAGGAAGGTTCATTTCCACCACACGAAGTATTATTTCCATACAGGAAGATGTGACTCCCCCACAGGAAGTTGTTATTCCCAGACAGGAAGATGTGATTTTCCCATGGATAGTTGTGATTCCTCCACAGGAACATCTCATTCTCCCACAGGAAGCTGTGATTCCCCCGAAGGAAGAAGGGTCCTTTCACAGGAAGTTGTGATTCCTCTACTGTTACTACCCTAGAGGAAGTTATGATTCTTCCACAGGAACATGTGATTCTGCAACAGGGTGTTGTGACTCCCACACAGGCAGGTGTGATTCCCACACTGGAAGAAGAGTTCTTCCTAGGAAGGTTTGATCCCCCAAACAATGATGTAATTCCCCCATGGGAAGAAGAGTTCTGCCAGGAAGGATTGATTCCCAAGAAGAAGAAGGTATCATCAACAGGAACGCTCTATTACACCACAGGAAGTTTGGATTCCCCCACAGGAATATGTGATTGTGCCACAGGAAGTTGTAATTTCTCCAAAGGAAGATGTAATTCCACAGAGGAAGATGTGATTCCCCCACAGGAAATTGTAATTCTCCCACAGTAAGTTGTGATTCCCACACAGGAAGATGTGATTCCCCCACAGGAAGAAGAGTTCTTCCCAAAAAGGTTTGATTCTTCCAAAGAAAAAAAGGTTCTTCAAAAGGAAGGCTCATTTCCATTACAGTAAATTGTATTTCCATACAGGAAGATGTGACTCCCCCATAGGAAGCTGTGATTCTCCCACAGGAAGATGTGGTCCCCCCACAGGAAGGTGTGATTCCTCCAAAGGAAAATGTCATTTCCCCACAGAAAAATGTGATTTCTCCACAGAAAGATGTGATTCCCCAATCAGATGTTGTTACTCTCCAAGAGGAAGAAGTGATTCCCACACAGGAATAATAGTTCTTCCCAGGAAGGTCTGATTACCCCAAAGGAAGATGTAATTCCCCATGGAAAGAAGAGTTCTGCCAGGAAGGTTTGATTCCTCAACAGGAAGATGGGATCATCAACAGGAAGACTTTTTTACACCATAGGAAGTGTGTTTCCACACAAGAAGTCAGTGTTTCACAGGAAAAGTTTGGATTCCCCCACAGGAAGTTGTGATTTCTGCACAAGAAGATGTGATTCCCATGCAGGAAGAAGGGTCCTTTAAGAGGAAGGTGTGATTCCCTTACAATTACTCCATCATAGGAAGTTGGGATTCCTCCATAGGATGATGTGATTCCCCAACAGGATGTTGTGATTCCACCACAGAAAGATGTGATTCCAACACAGGAAGAAGAGTTCTTTCCAGTAAGGTTTTATTAACTCACAGTGAGATATAATTCCCCCTCAGGAGGAAGAATAATTCAAAGAAGGTTTGATTCCCTCAAGAAAAGAAAGGTTCTCAAACAGAAAGGCTCATTTCCATCACAAAAGTTTGTGTTTCCACATAGGAAGTAAAGTTTTCACAGGGGAGTATTGGATTCCCACACAGGAAGTTGTGATTTCCCTTTAGAAAGTTTTGATTCCTCCATAAGAAGAAGGGATAGCCTACCAAAAGACTCATTTCCACCACTGAAAAGTAGTATTCCTACACAGCGAGTAGCAGTTCCATAAAGGAAGATGTGATTCCAGCACAAGAAGACGTGAATTCCCAACAGGAAGATGTAATTCCCCCACAGTAAGATTTATGCCAAGAAGGTTTGATTCTCCCACAAGAAGAAGCAATTTGCAACAGAAAGCCTCATTTCCACCACAGAAAGTTGTGTTTTTACGTTAGAAGCATTTCCATACAGGAAGATGTAATTCCCCCACGGAAGATGAGTGCTGCCAAGAAAGTTTGACTCCCCGACAGGAGGAAAGGAATTCCAACAGGAAGGTTCACTTCCACCATGGGAAATATCATTTCAATACAGGAAGATGTGACTCCCCCACAGAAAGTTCTGATTTCCCCACAGAAAGATGTGATTCCCCCAAGGAAGTTGTGATTCCCCCACAGTAAGTTATGACTCCCCCACAGGAAGACATTACTCCACAGGAAATAGAGTTCTTCCCAGGAAGGTTTGATTTCCCTACAGGAAGAAGGGATCATCAATAGGAAAGCTCTTTTACAATATTGGAAGTTCTGTTTCTACATAGGAAGTGAAGTTTTACAGGGTAATATTGGATTACTCCACAATAAGTTGTGATTACCCCACTGAAAGATTTGATTCCCACGCAAGAAGTTGTGATTCTTCCACAGGAAGGTGTTATTCCCCCACAGGAAGATGTAATTTTCTCACAGGAAAAAGAGTTCTCTCAAGAAGGTTTGATTCCCCCACAGAAAGAAAGTTCTCCAAAAGGAAGGCTCATTTCGATCACAGAAAGTTGTGTTTCCTCACAGGAAGATATGATTCCCCCACAGGAGTTGTGATTCATCCACAGAAAGGTGTGATTCCCCCACAGGAAGTTGGGATTATGCCAAAGGAAGATGTCATTCCCCCACAGGAATATGTGATTCCCCAGCAGGAAAAAGGGTCCTTTCACAGAAAGTTAGGATTCCTCCACAGGAACATGAGACTCCCCAACCTAGTGTTGTGACTCTTCCACAGGAAGATGTAATTCCCACACAAGAAGAAGAGTTCTTCCCAGGAAGCTTTGATTCCCAGAAAAGAAGATGTAATTCCCCCATGGGAAGAAGAGTTTTGCCAGGAAGGTTTGGTTCCCCTACAGGAAGAAGAGATCATGAACAGGAAGTCTCTATAACACCACAGGAAGTTGTGATTCTACCCAAGTCAGGGTAAGATTATATTCCCCCACAGGAAGATGTGATTCCCCTATAGGAAGTTGTGATGACCCCACACAAAGATGTGTTTCTCCCAGAAAAAGAGGTAATTCCCCCACAGGAAGAAGAGTTCTGCCAGGAAAGTTTGATTTCCCCACAGAAAGAAAGTTCTCCAAAAGGAAGTCTCATTTCCATCACAGGAAATTGTCTTTCCACACAGGAAGTAAGGTTTTCACAGGGGAATATTGGCTTCCCCACAGGAAGATGTGACTACCCCTCAGGAAGTTTTGATTTCTCCATAGGAAGAAGGGATAGCCTACCAAAAGGCTCATTTCTACCACATAAAAGTTGTGTTCCTAAAGAGCAAGTAGCATTTCCATACAGGAAGATGTGATTCCAGTGCAGAAAGATGTGAATTCCCCACAGGAATATGTAATTCTCCCACAGGAAGAAGATTTATGCCTGAAAGTTTTGATTCTCACACAGGAAGAAGCGATCAACAACAGAAAGCCTCATTTCCAGCACAGGAAGTTGTGTTTTTACACAAGAAGCATTTCCACACAGGAAGATTTGATTCTCCCACAGAAAGATGTAATTTCCCACAGGAAGATGCAATTCCCTTACAGGTAGAAGAGTTCTGCCAAGAAAGTTTGACTCCCCCTCAAGAGGAAAGGAATTCCAACAGGAAGGTTCATTTCCACCACATAAAGTATCATTTCCATTCAGGAAGATGTGACTCTGCCAGAGGAAGTTCTCATTTGTCCACAGGAAGATATGATTTCCCCAAATTAAGTTGTGATTCCCCACAGGAACATATTATTTCCCCACAGGAAGACATAATTACCCCACAGGAAAAGGTTTTCTTCCCAGGAAGGTTTGATTTCCCCATAGGTAGAAGGGATCGTAAACAGGAAGGCTCTTTTATAATATTGGAAGTTGTGTTTCTACACAGGAAGTGAGGTTTTGCAGGAGAAGATTGGACTACCCCACAGGGAGATGTGATTCCCCCACAGTAAATTTTGAATCCCTACAGAAAGTTGTGATTCGCCCACAGGAATAAGAGTTCTGCCAGGAAGGTTTGATTTCCCCACAGACAGAAGGGGTAAACAACAGAAAGGCTCACACCACTGAAAGTTGTGTTTTTATGCAGGAAGAAGCATTCCATACATGAAGATTTGATTCTCCCACAGAAAGACGTTATTGTCCACACAAAGAGGTAATTCCCTCAGGAAAAGAAGAGTTTTGCCAAGAAAGTTTGATTCCCCACCCAGGGGGAAAGAATTCCAACAGGAAGGTTCATTTCCACCACAGAAAGTAGCATTTCCATTCAGGAAGATATGACTCTCCCACAGAAAGTTGTGATTCTCCAACAGGAAGATGTGATTCCCCCGCAGGAAGATGTAATTTCCCTGTGGAAGATGAGTTCTTCCCAGGAAGGTTTGATTCCCCCACAGAAAGACAGGCTCTCCAACAGGAAGGCTCTTTTACAATATAGGAAGTTGTGTTTCAACACAGGAAGTCAGGTTTTACAGGAGAAGATTGAACTACCCACAGGAAGATGTGATTCCCTCACAGGAAGGTGTGATTCTGATTTGCCCACAGGAAGCTTTGATTCCCCCACAGGAAGATGTGATTTCCCAACAAGAACTTGTAATTCCTCGCAGGAAGATGTGATATTCCCACAGAAAACTGTGATTTTTCCACAGAAACATGTGGTTTTCACACAGGAAGCTGTGATTCCCACAAAGGAAGATGTGATTCCTCCACAGGAAGAAAAGGTCCTTTCACAGGAATTTGTGATTCCCCTATAGGAAGATGGGTTTGCCAACAGGTAGTCTAATTTTCTCCACAGGAAGTCGCATGCCAACACTGGATGTAGAGTTTGATTACAAGGAAGATTGCATTTCCGGTCAGAAAGATGTGATTCCCCCACAAAAAGAATGCTTCATCAACAGGAAGACTCATTTCCACCACAGGAAGTTTTGTTCCTACACAGATGAGCATTTCCATACTGGGAGATTTGATTCCTTACCGGAAGATTTTATTCCTCTACAGGAAGATGTAATTGTTCCACAAGGAGAAGAGTTTTGCCAGAAAGACTTGATTACCCCACAGGAAGAAAGGTTTTCCAACAGGAAGGCTCATTTCCACCACAGGAAGTTGTGTTCCTTTACAGGAAGTATGGTTAGCACACAGGAAGATGAGATTCCCCCACAAAAGATGTTATTCTCCAAAATAAAAAGAGTTCTTTCACAGGAACCTATGATTCCTCCACAGGAAGACAGGTACTCCAAAATTAACGTGTGATTCCCCTTTCTGAAGCAGTGTTCTCTAAAATGAAGATTAATTTCCACCATAAGATGTTACATTCCTACACATAAAGTACAATTTCCACACAGGAAGATGGTATTCCCCCTAAGGAAGCTGTAATTCCCCCACAAGAAGAAGAGTTCTTCCCAGGTAGGTTTGATTGATCCCCTCCAGGAAGGTGTAATTGACCCACAGAAAGAAGAGTTCCACCAGGAAGTTTTATTTCCACCACAAGAAGAAGGGCTCATCAACCAGAAGGCTCTTTTATACCACAGAAGTTGTTTTTTCACACAGGAAGTCAGGTTTTCATAGGGGAATATTGGATTCTCCCCCAGGAAGATGTGATTCCCCTACAGGAAGTTGTCATTATCCCACCGGAAGAACCATTCACCAACAGCAGGCTCATTTTCACCACAGGAAGTTGTGTTCCTACCCAGAAAGTAGCACTTCCATACAGGAAGATGTGATTTCCCCACTGCAAGATGTGATTCCCTCCCCCCAGGAAGATATGATTCCTGCACAGGAAGAGAGGTTCTTTCACAGAAAGGTGTGACTCCCATACAGGAAGAAGGGTTCACCAAGAGGAAGCACAATTTCACGACAGAAAGTTGTGTTCATATACAGGAAGTATGGTTTCCAACCAGGAGGATGTGATTCCCCCACAGGAAGATGTCATTCCCCAACAGGAAGAAGGGTCATTTCACAATATGTGATTCCTCTACAGAAAGAAGGGTTCCCCAACAGGAAGGCTCATTTCCATCACAGGAAATGGGGCTCTTACAGAGTTAATAAGGATTCCACACAGGAAGGTGTGATTCCCCCACAGAAAGATGTGTTCTCTATAAGGAAGACTCATTTCCCCAATAAAGAAGGATGCTCCAAAAGGAAGGTGTTATTCTCCCACAGGAAGAAGCGTGCTCCAAAATGAAGATGTAATTCCCCACTGGATGTTGTGATTCCCCCAGAGTAAGAAGTGTTATTTCACAGGAGGGTGTGATTTCTCCCACAGGAAGAAGGGTTCTCCAACTGGAAGGTTGATTTTCACCACAGAGATCCAAGAGCCATTGGACCCAGTGGTCAGAGTGGCACAATCCAGATTTTAATTTATCAGATCCATAAGGGACACACTCAGGGGGCAGACTCTATGAGCATCAAAGTCCCACTGAAGCAAGTCTTGCCCCATAAGGGTGTCTCCAGCACAGAAGTTCTCCCACCATAGACACAGTTGATTCTAACAGCCAATTGACCTGGAGATCAATTCCTCTCAAGATACCAACAACAATCAAGGTTTAGCTACAACAAGACTGTGCACAAACCCAACAAAAGAATGCACCCAGAATGTCCACCTAAGGTAATTGGGGAGGTTGAGCCAATTGGCCCTACAAGACACCTAGCACACAAAGCCACTCTATCAATACACAGAAGCAGCCAAAATGCGGAGAAAAAGAAACAGGTCACAAATTACAGAAATGGAGGAAAGGCAAAGGACTGGATATACAGTTCAAAACCACAGTTATAAGGTTTTTCAAGAATTTTCTAGAAACTGCCACCAAATTTAGTGAGACACTCAAGGATATGAAAAGAACCAGCTAGATATTAAGCATACACTGACTGAAATAAAGAATAATATACAGAGATCTAACAGCAGACTAGAGGATCACAAGAATCAAGTCAAAGATTTGAAATACAAAGAAGCACCCAACCGGAAAAGCAAAAGGAAAACAGAATCCAAATATGAAGATAGTGTAAGAAGCCTCTTGGAAAACTTCAAGAGTACCAAGATCAGAATTATAGGGGTGCCAGAAGAAGAGAGCAAGATATTGAAAATCTATTTGAAGAAATAGTGACAGAAAACTTCCCCTACCTGGTGAAAGAAATAGACTTACAAGTCCAGGGATCACAGACAACCCCAAACAAAAGGAATTCAAGGAGGACCACACAAAGACACAACATAATTAAAATTCCAGGGGCAAAAGACAAAGAGAATCATAAAAGCAGCAAGAGAAAAGCAGTTAGTTACCTACAAGGGAGTACCCATATGACTGTCAGCTGATTTCTCAACAGAAACTTTGCAGGCCAGAAAGAAGTGGCAAGAAATATTCAAAGTGATGGATAGCACGAATCTACAACCAAGATTACTTTACCCAGCAAAGCTATCATTCAGAACTGAAGGTCAGATAAAGAGCTTCACAGACAAGAAAACACTAAAGGCCCTGGCTGGTGTGGCTCACTGGATACAGCATCAGCCTGCAGATTCCAGGCTCCTGGGTTTGATTCTGGTCAAGGGTATGTACCTTAGTTGTGGGCACATCCCTGGTGAAGGGTGTGCAGGAGGCAGCTGATCAGTGCTTCCCACTCATAAATGTTTCTAACTCTCTGTCCCTTTCCCTTTCTCCCTGCAAAAAATTAATAAAATATATTATTTTAAAAAAGAAAGAGAAAGCTAAAGGAGTTCATCACCACCAAACTAGTATTATGTGAAATGTTGAAAGGGATCCTTTAAAAAGAGGAAGAAGAAGAAAAAGTAAAGATAAAAATTATGAACAACAAATACATATCTGTCAACAAAAGAATCTAAATTCAAGAGAATAAAAAATCTGATAGGGACATAGAAAGGGATGGGACTGACAATTATTTAGGGGGTGAGGGGTGTTGGAGGTATGGGAAGAGACTTGACAAAACTCATACACCTATGGATGAGGACAGTGAGGGGCCATGGTAAGGGCAAAGGGTGGGGTGGGAACTGGGAGGAGGAAAGATATGGTGGGGGAAAAAGAGGAACAACTGTAATAATCTAAACAATAAAGATTTTTTTAAAAAAGATATGTCTGCTACAAGAAACTACATTTCTCCCATGGGATGATGGGTCCTCTCACAGGAACATGTGTTTCCACACATTAAAAAAGATGCTTTCACAGGAAGGTTTGATTCCCACACAGGATAAGGGTTCATTCACAGGAATGTGCATTTCCTCCACAGGAAGATGTGTTTGCCCACAGGACAGTGCAATTTCCACACAAGAAAAAGGATTCTCCCACAGGAAGGTGTGTTTCCACCACAGGAAGTGTAGGTAGAGCATAGGAGGTTTATCTTGGTGCAGTGGCTAATGCAATGTTGTGAGCACACTCCAGCAGTTCAGATCTTTCTGGAAAACCAGGAAGATGGCAACGCCCGCCTGAGCCCCTCCTAAAGCCACGTACACAGTACCTCGACCTTTATGCTCATTGGCTCCCTAAGAAGACTGGGTCCCCTGAGGCTCCCTGGAAAAGTCTGTTGAGCCGCTCGCACCTCAGTGCATTCTGTGCACTGCTTTGTGCTAGTGCAGCAGTGAATTGGGTCACCCTGAAGCTTCGTGGAAAAGTCTGTTGAGCGCCGTGCACCTTGGTGAACTCTGTAAGCTGCTATGCACTAGTACAGCAGCGAACTGGGTCCTCCAGGGGCTCCCCAGGAAAGTATGCTGAGCCGCATGCACCTATTCCGCTCTGTGCGCTGCTACTGCCAATGTGGGGGGCTGGGAGTTGGACATGCATGAATGTCAGAGGTTTGCCACTGGGAGAGGGGAGGCTGCACTTACTGCTGTAGGCACCTTGCTCCATTGGCGGTGGAGATCCCAGGGTTTTTTGCTGGAGTGGCTGCCAGGTCGCACAGGCAGTGTCCCAGACCTGACTGGGTGGTGATGCTGAGTTCTTAGAGGAGGCTGATCTCCCCTTCAAGATGGTTTCGGATCCCTGCCCAAGTGCTGCAGTCCGCAGTTTGGGCAGAGTTCACAGTGGTGGAAGTCTCTCCCTGTCTCAGAGTGCCTGGCTTCCAGCTCCTGCTGCTCCTACCAGATTCAACTGTCCCTCACTTGCTCAAACACACACCATACACCTCCACACACTCTCTTCATCCGCTTTCTCACTCACTCCCTATCCGTCACCTCCTTCCTGCCCGCTGCCATTTTGTGGCCTCATCCTATTTTTTTAAAAAAATAATTTTACAGAGGGAGAAAGGGAGAGAGAGAGAGAGAGAGAGAGAGAGAGAGAGAGAGAGAGAGAGAGAGAGAGAGAGAGAGAGAGAGAGAGATCAATTGGCTGCCTCCCACATGCTCCTTGACTAGGGATTGAGTCTGAAACCTAGGTTTGTGCCCTGACTAGGAATTGAACTATGACCTTCTGGTTGATATGTTGACACCCAACCACTGGGCCACTGTGGCCTGGCCCCTCCTACCTTTTTCTAAAGTAAAGAAAACATCTTCCACTGATATTATGCTCCAGTGTCAGTTTCCTTTTTTTCTGACCTGGTGACTTTCCTGCAAGGTGAGGAGCAATGACTCAGGCTGGAGCTGCCGGAATTGCATACCTGCTATTTTTCCTGGTTTCTAGGGTTTCTATTGACAAACACAAGGCCAGGTCTGAACAGCATGATGCATTCATTTTTTGAATGACTCTTCTGATTAA